>CABHPQ010155242.1:0-13410 GCA_902168405.1 Peromyscus aztecus
AGAAAGACATTTCCCAAAGTTCCATTCTTTAAATTCTCAGGACTATATTTCCCACAGAGCCTTTATTCTACATCATCAGAACTATATTTTCCCAAAGTTCCATTCTCTGCATCATCAGAACTACATTTCCCACAGTGCATATACTGTATCATCAGAACTTCACTTCTCACTGTGCCTTTCTTTGTGTCTTCAGAACTACATTCCTCTTTGTGCCTTTCTCCATGTCATCAGATCTACATTTCCCACAGTTCCATTCTCTACATTGTCAGGACTACATTTCCCAGAATTTTTTTCTCTATCTCATCACAACTACATTTCCCACAGTTCCATTCTCTACCTCCTCAGGACTACATTTCTCATAGTGCCTTCCTCTACATCATCAGAACTACAATTCCCACTGTGCCATTCTCTGGGTCATGCGTACTACATTTCCATAGTACTTTGTATACATCATCAGAACTACATATCCTACAGTGGCTTTCTCTTTGTCATCAAAACTACAGTTCCCACAGTGCCTTTCTGAACCTCATCCAAAGTACATTGTTCCACAGTTCCATTCTCTAAGTCATCAGAACTAAAATTCCCAAAGTTCCAATCCCCACATAGCCAGGCCTACATTTCCCATAGTTTCATTCTCTATGTCATCAGAACTACATTTCCTACAGTATATTACTCTATGTCATTGGAACTACATTTCCCCCAGTTCCATTCACTATGTTATCAGAACTACTTTTCCCAATGTTCCAATCTCTCACTTCTTAGGACTCCATTTTCCACAGTACCCTTCTGTGTGTCCTCAGAACTACATTTCCCATAGTACATTTCTCTACATCATCAGAACTTTATTTCCCACTGTGCCTTTCTCTGTCTCTTCAGAAGTACATTTCCCTCAGTCACTTTCTTTATGTCATCAGAACTACATTTTTTCACAGTTCCATTCTGTTTGTCATCTGAAATAATTTTCCCAAACTTCCATTCTCTAACTTCTCTGATCTACATTTCCCACACTGCCTTTCTCTGGGTCATCAGAACTACATTTCCCAAAGTTGCATTCTCTACATTGTCATGACTACATTTCCCTGTTTGTCTTCCCTGGGTCATCAGAACTACATTTCCCAAGTTCCATTCACTATTTCATCAGAACTACATTTCCCAAATTTCCATTCTCTAACTTCACAGGACTACATTTCCAAATGTGCCTTTCTCGGGGTCATCAGAGTTACATTTCCCAAAGTTTCTTTCCCTACCTCATCAAAACTGCATTTCCCACCGGGCTTTTCTCTGTGTCTTCAGTACTATATCTACCACAATAATATTCTCTGGATCAGCTGAACGACATATCCCACAGTTCCATTCTCTATGTCATCAGAACTACATTTTCCACAGTGTATTTCTCTGTGGCATCAGATCTATATTGCCAAAGTACCTTTCACTACATGAGAACTACATTTCCCACAGTGCCTTTTTCTGTGTTATCAGAAATACATTTCCCAAACATAATTTCTCTACATAATCAGATTGACATTGCTTTAAGTTTCTTTCTCTACATCATCAGAACAACATTTCCTACAGATCCAATCACTATGTCATCGGAACTACATTTCCTAGATTTCCATTCTCTGTGTCATCAGAACTACATCTCCCACAGTTCGATTCTCAACAATGTCAGGATTATGTTTCCCAGAGTGTCTTTCTCTATGTCATCAGTACTACATTTCCCAGAGTTCCTTTCTCTATGTCATCAGAACTACATTTCCCACACTTCCATATTCTACGTTCTCAGGACTACATCCCACCATGCCCCTGTCAGCGTCACGAGAACTACAATTCCCAAAGTTCCTTTCCCTATGTCATCAAAATTACATTTTCCACCATACCTTTCTCTGTGATGTCAGAAATACATTTACCACAGTGCCTTTGTCTGTGTAATCAGAACTACATTTCCCACATGCCTTTGTTTGTGTCATCAGAACTACATTTCAAACAGTGCCTTTCTCTGCATCATCAGAACTACATTTCCCAGAGTTCCATTCTCTACATTGTCAAGACTTTATTTCTCACAGTTCCATTCAATATGTCATCAAAACTACTGGTCTCCTGCATCCCCTCTGACTTCTACAATTTTTCCTCCCCCTCTTCTATGGGGTTCCCCGGGGTTCTTTAAACTCCAAGAAGAAAGACTTGATAGTGACCTCCAATTTTGAAATTTTCTCAGCATAGTGTCTGACTGTATGTAAAAGTTCCTTCTGCTACATGTTTTAGCTACCACTCATAATCTGTGAATACAACCACTTTCTCTGTTGGAGATTACAAATGGTACCTTGTGAATGTATCACATTTTCTGTACTGGTTAGTTATAATAAATAAACAAATAAAATACAAAAAATAAAGACTTTTTGGATATAGACCTTTGTCCGGGGAGAATTTTGTTTTATTTGTGTGGATTCTTGGGCTCAATAAAGACATTTTGGATAATATATCAGTGTGAGGGGAGAATTTTGGGTTTTCTTTGTCTCTAATCTTGGATGCAGAGTGTACATTTTGGATAGTAGACCTTTGATGGGAGAGCATTATGTTTTCTTTTTCTAGATTTTTGGGACAGTATGTCCATTTTGGATAGTAGACCTTTGTCAGGGGAGAATTTTATTTTATATGTCTGGATTCTTGGGTTGTGTGTGTACATTTTGGATAGTACACCATTTTCAGGGAGAGGTTTGTTTAATTTGTCCAGATTCGTATGTTCAATAAGGAAGTATTGGATATTTTACTTTTCTCCGTGGTCAATTTTGTTTTACTTGTCTGGATTCTTGGTTTCAATATGGACACTATGGATAATAGAGCTATTTCAGGATAGAATTTTATTTTATTAGTCTGGATTCTTGGGTTTCACAAGGACATTTTGGGTAGTAGACCTCTGTCAGGAGAGAATTTGATTTTATTAGTCTCGATTCTTGGGTTCAACGAGGACATTTTGGATAGTATACATTTGTCAGGGGAGAATTTTGATTTATTTTTCTGGTTTCTCAGGTTCAATGAGGACATTGAGGATAGTATTGATATACATTTCTCACATTATGTTTCTGTGTGTCATCAGAAATAAATTTCCCACTCTGCCTTTTTGTTTCATCCGAACTTCATTTCCCACAGTTCCTTTCCCTGAGTCATCAGGACTACATTTCTCAACATGATTTCTCTACGTCATCTGTACTACATTTCCCACAGTGCCTTTCTCTATGTTAGCAGAACTACTTTTCTGACTGTGCCTTTCCCGGTGTCATGGGAACTTCATTTCCCACAATGCCTTTATCTACGTCATCAAAACTACATTTCACACAGTGCCTTTCTCTGTGTCATCAGAACTAAATTTCCCACAGTACCTTTCTCTACATCATTAGAAACACATTTTCGCACATTTCTGTTCTGTATTTCATCAGAAAGACATTTCCCACAGTTCCATTCTCTATGTCATCAGACCTACATTTCCCACAGTTCCATTCTCTATATCATCAGAACTACATATCCCTCCCCTCCATTTTTACATTTTCATGATTATATTTCCCATTGTGTTTTTTTCTACCTAATATGAACTCCATCTCACACAGTGCCTTTCTCTGTGTCATCCAAAATAAATTTCCTTTAGTGCTATTCTCTATGTCATCAGAACTACATTTCCCACAGTGCTTTGTCTATATCATTAGAACTACATTTCACTAAGTTCCAATCTCTACCTTCTCAGGACTACATTTCCCACAGTACCATTCTCTGTGTCATCAGAACTACATTTCCCACAGTTCCATTCTCAATGACATCAGAACTACATATCTCACAGTTCTATTCTCTACCTCCTAAGGACTACATTTCCCACAGTACCTTTCCCTACATCATCAGAACTACAAGTCACACAGTGCCTTTCGGTGTATCATCAGAATTATATTTCCCCCAGTGAAATTCTCTGGTTCATCAGAACTACATTTCCCACAGTTCCATTCACTATGTGTTCAGAACTACATTTCCCACAGTTCCATTGTCTATATCATCAGAACTTCATTTTCCTACAGTTCCATTCACTATACCATCAGAACTACATTTTCCCACAGTTCCAATCACTATGTCATCAGAAATACATTTCCTTGTAGCGCTTTGCTCTGCATCATCAGAATTCCATTTTTCACTTTTCCTTACTCTCTTTCTTCAGAACTTCATTTCCCAAAGTTCCATTCTCTACAATGTCAGGACTACTTTTCCCAATGGGTCTTTCTCTAAGTCATCAGAAATACATTTCTCACACTTCCATTCACTATGGCATCAGAACTAGTTTTCCCACAGTGACTTTCTCTACATCCTCAGAAGTACATTTTCCCACAGTTCCATTCTCTAGGTCATCAGAAATACATTTCCTTCTTGTCCATTCTCTTTATTGTCAGGACTACATTTCCCACAGTGCCTTTTTTTTACATCATCATAACTACATTTCCCAAAGTTTCTTCCTCTATGACATCAGAACTACATTTTCCACAGTTCCAATCTCTACATTGTGAGGACTACATTTCCCAGAGTGTCATTCTCTTAGTCATCAGAACTACTTTTCCCAAAGTTCCATTCACTGTGTCATCAAAACTACATTTCCCACAATTCCATTCTCTACCTTTTGAGCACTATGTTTCCAAAAGCGCCTCTCTGAGTCATCAGAACTATAATTACTCAAGTTCCTTTTCATAATTCATGAAAACTACATTGTCCACTTTCACTGTGTCTTCAGAACTACATTTCCCACAGTTCCATTCTCTACATTGTCATGACTACATTTCAGAGGGTGCCTTTCTCTATATCATCAGAAATACATTTCCAAGAGGTCCTTTCTCTACATTATCAGGACTACATTTCCCAGAGTGTCTTTCTCTAAATCATCACAAATGTATTTACCAGAGTTCCATTCACTATGCCATCAGAACTACATTAACCACAGTGCCTTTCTCTCTGTCTTCAGACCTCCAATTCCCACATAGCCTTTCTCTATGTTATCAGAACTTACTCTACGTCCCCAGAACTACATTTCCCACAGTGACTTTCTCTGTATCATCAGAACTAAATTTCTCACATTGCCTTTCTAAACATTATCAAGACTACATTTCCCACAGTGCCTTTCTCCACATCACAAGAACCATATTTCTCCTATCTTCACCAACCCGATATCTGACAGAAGGCTTTTCTCAAAAATTTTATAATTATTATTGTCAGCATTCTTGGGTTCAATAAGGACATTTTGGATGGTAGACCTTTGTCAGTGGAGAATTTGGTTTTATTTGTCTGGATTCTTGTTTTCAATGTGGACATTTTGGATAGTAGACCTTTGTCAGGAGAGAATTTGTATTATTTATCTGAATTCGTGGCTTCAATAAGGACATTTGGGATAGTAGATCTTTGTCAGGGAAGAATTTTATGTTATTTTCTTGGATTTTCGTTTCAGTGTGTACATTTTGGAGAATAGACTTAATCAGGGGAGATTTTTATTTATTTGTCAGTATTCTTCGGTTCAGTGTGTACATTTTGGATAGTGGACCTTTGTCAGGGTAGATATTTGTATTATTTGTTTGGATTCTGGGGATCAGTAAGGAAATTTTGGATAGTAGACTTTTATCATGCGACAATTTTATTGTATGTGTCTGTATCCTTGGGTTCAATAAGGACATTTTGGTTAGTTTACCTTTGTGAGTGAAGAATTTTATTTTATTTGTCTGGATTCGCAATTTCAATAAGGACATTTTGAATAGCAGACCTTTGCCAGGGGAAAATTTTGTTTAATTTGTCTAGATTTTGGGTTCAATAAGTACCTTTTTGATAGTAGAATTTTGTCAGAGTAGATTTTTTTTATTTGTCTGGATACTTGAGTACAAAAAATATATTGTGGATAGTATACCTTTGTGAGGGAAGAATTTTGTTTCATTTTTCTGGATTCTTGGTTACAATAAGCACATTTTGGATAGTAGAGCTTTGTCACAGGAAAAATTTGATTTGGCTGGATTCTTGGGTTCAATAAGGATATTTTGGATAGTAGACTTTTGTCAGGGGAGAATTTTATTTTATTTTTTTGGATTTTGGGTTCAGTAAGGACATTTTGGATAGTAGACCTTTGTCAGTGGAGAATTTTAGTTTTTTCGTCTGGAATCTTGGGTTCAAAAAGGATAATTTTCATAGTAGACCTTTTCAGGGGAGAATTTTTTATTTGTATTCTTGGTTTCAGTGTGTACATTTTGGATAGTAGACTTTGAGGTGGAAGAATTTTGTTTTATTTGTCTGAATTCTTGGGTTCAATGAGGACATTTTGGATAGTAGACTTTGGATAGGGGAAAGTTTTATTTCAATTGTCTTGAATCCTGAATTCAGTGTGTCCATTTTGTAAAGCATACCTTTTTTCGGGGCAGAATATTGTTTTATTTGCCTGGATACTTGTGTTCAATAAGGACATTTTGGATAGTAGACCTTTGTCAGTGGAGAATTTTGTTTTATTTTTCTGGATTCTTGGGTTCGGTGTGTACATTTTGGATAGTAGACCTTTGTCAGTGCAGAATTTTGATTTATTTGCCTGGATACTTGTGTTCAACAAGGACATTTGGATAGTAGACCTTTGTCAGTGGAGAATTTTGTTTTATTTGTCTGGATTCTTGGGTTCAGTATGTACAATTTGGATAGTAGGCCTTTGTACAGGGAGATATTTGTTTTATTTGTCTGCATTCTTGGTTTCATGTGTACATTTTGGATAGTAGACTTTTGTTCCAGAGTTCCATTCACAATATCATCAAAACTACATTTCCCACAGTTCCATTCACTTCCCTAAAAGGACTACATTTCCCACAGTGCGTTTCTCTATGTCATCAGAAGTACAGTTCCCAAAGTTCCCTTCCCTATATCAACAAAACTACATTCTGTACCGTGCTTTTTTCAAAAATCAAAACTAAATTTTCCACAGTTCCATCTCCATTTCATCAGAACTGCATTTCCAAAAGTACCTTGCTCTACATCATCAGAACTACATTTCCCACAGTTCCATTCACTGCATTCTCATGTCTGCATTTCCCAGAGTGTCTTTTTCTAGCTCATCAGAACTACATTTCCCACAGTGCCATGCACCTTGTCATCAAAACTACATTTGCGATGGTTCCATGCTCTACCTTCTCAGAACTACATTTCCCACTATTCCTTTATCTGTGTCTTCAGAATTACATTTTTCACAGTTCCTTTCTCTCATTCATCAGAACTTCATTTCTTAATGTACCTTTCTCTACATCATCAGAACTTTAATTCCCAAACAGCCTTTGTCTGGGTCATCAGAACTACATTTTCCACAGTCCTTTACTGTGTGTCATCAGAAATAAATTTCCCAGAGTGCCATTCTCTGTGTCATCAGAACTACATTTCCCAAACAGCCTTTCTGTACATTATCAGAAGGACATTTCCCTCAGGGCCTTTCTCTACATCATAAGCACTCCATTTGCCACAGTGCCATTCTCTTTGTCATCTGAACTACATTTCACACAGTGCCTTTCTCTGTGTCATCAGAACTACACTTCTCTCAGTGCAGTTCTCTGTGTCATCACATATGGTGATATTTTCTTTTGTACTAAAATGTTATATGTATGTTAATAAATAAAGTTGCCTGGGCATCAGAGCTATTAGCAAGCCATCTGAAAGCAGGGCAGTGTTGGTGTATGCTTGTAATCCCAGCACTTGGTAGGCAGAGCTAGGTAAGTCTCTGTGTGTTCAGGGATACAGCCAGCATTGGATACACACGCCTTTAATCTCAATACCAACCATAGAAGACTTGGAGGTCTCTACAGACAGGCAGTGACGAGGCGGTCATGTGGTTGGGTTTACAACCAATGAGAAGGCAGAACCGAAAGTCTTTATAAAGAGTTTAACACAGGAAGTAGCTCTCCTTCGGAGAGGTAGAACCACTGCAGGAGGAAGGATAAGGTTTTAGCTCTTAGCTCTGACCTCTTGGCTTTCTTCTTTGCATTGGTTCTGTGTTTCTTATTTAATAAGATGGTTGGTTACATCTACAATCACCCTTACATTTTTTCACAGTTCCATTTACTATGTCATCAGAACTAAAGTTCCCACAGTTCCATTCTCTACAATGTCAGGACAACATTTTCTAGAGTGTCTTGCTCTAAATCATACCAACTTAACTTTTCCACTCTTCCAATCTCTGTGTCATCAGAACTACATTTTCCACAGTTCCATATCCTATGTCAGGAGAAATACATTCCCCAAAGTTCCACTCTCTTACATCTTCCAGACTATATTTCCCACAATGCCTTTCTCTGTGTCATCAGACCTACATTTCCCACAGTGCCTTTGTCTGTCTCATTAGAACTACATTTCTCTCAGTGCCTTTCTCTCCATTGTCAAGTCTACATTTCCCACAGTTACAGTCTCTATGTCATCAGAACTACATTTCCCAAGGTTCCATTCTCTACCTTCTCAGGATTACATTTCCCACAGTGCCTTTCTCTGGGTCATAAGAACTATATTTCCCAAACTTCCTTTCCCTAAATCATCAAAACTCCATCTCCCACAGTGCCTTTATTCATGTCTTAAAAACTCCATTTTACTCTGTGCCTTTCTCCATGTCATCAGAACGACATACCCCACAGTTCCATTCACTATGTCACTAGAACTACATTTCCCACAGTCCATTCACCATGGCATCAGAATTACATATCCCAAAGTTCCAATCTCTAACTTCTCAGAGCTACATTTCCCACAGTGCCTTTGTCTGTGTCATCGGAACTGCATTTCCCACATTGCCTTTCTCTCTGTCATCAGAACTACATTTCTCACAGTTCCATTCCTATGTCATCACAACTACCTTTCTTACCATGCCTTTCCCTGTGTCTTCAGAACTACATTTCCCACTGCTCTATTCAGTATGTCATCAAAACTACATGTTCCACCATGCTTTTTCTGTGTCTTAAGAACTACGTTTCCCAGAGTGCCATTTGCTGTATCATCAGAACTACATTTCCCACAGTGCCGTTCTCTGTATCATCACAACTACATTTCCCACAGTGTGTATCCCTGTGTCGTCAAAACTAAATTTCCCACAGTGCCTTTCTGTGTGTCACCAGAACAAAATTTGTCCTCCGTTCCATTATATATGTCATCAGAACTACATTTCCCACAGTTACATTCTCTATGTAATCAGAACTACATTTCCCATAGTTCCATTCTCTACATTGTCATGACTACATTTCCCACAGTGCCTTTCTCTGTGTCATCAGAACTACTTTTCCCAGTGACTTTCTCTATATCATCAGAAATAAATTTCCCACAGTGCCTTTCTCAATGTCATCAGAAATACCTTTCCCAACAGACTTTCTCTACATCATCAGAATGATATTTCCCCCAGTGCCTTTTCCTACACATTCAGAAATTCATTTCCCACAGTGTCTTTCTGTGTGTTATCAGAAATAAATTTCCCTCAGTGCCTTTGTCTACATCATCAGAACTACATTTCCCACCGTGCCTTTATCTCTGTCATCAGAAATTCATTTCCCATAGTCCCTATCCATGTGTCATCAGAACTTCATTTCCCATCATGCCTTTTTCTATATAATAAGAACTACATTTCCCACAGTGCCTTTATCTGTGTCACCAGAACTACATTTCCCACAGTGCCATTCTAAATATATAATAACTACATTTCCCACAGAGCCTTTCTTTTTGTCATCAGAACTGCATTTCCCACAGTGCCTTTCTCTTTGTCATCAGAATCACCTTTCTCAGAGTTCCATATTCTGCAATGTAAGGACTACATTTCCCAGAGTGTCTTTCTCTAACTCATCAGAACTACATTTCCCAAACTTCCATTGTCAATGTCATCAAAACTATGTTTCCAAAGTTCCATTCACTATGTCATCACAAATACATTTCATAAAAGAACTGCCTTTCTCAACATCATCAGAACTTCATTTCCCACAGTTCCCTTCTCTATGTAATCAGAATTATGTTTCCCACAGTTCCCTTCTCTATATCATCAGAATTACATTTCCCTCACTTCCATTCTCTATGTCATGCGAACTACATTTCCCAGGGCATCTTTCCCTAGGTCATCAGAACTAATTTCCCACATTTCTATTCTCTAGTTCATCAGAACTACATTTTCCGAAGTTCCGTTCTCTTACTTCACAGGACTACATTTACCAGATTGCCTTTCTGTGGTTCATCAGAGCTACATTACCCACAGTTCCGCTCTCTATGTCATCAGATCAACATTTCCCACAGTTCCAATGTCTAACTCCCCAAGAACAAATTTCCTACAGTGCCTTCCCATCTGTCACCACAATTACATTTCCCTGAGTGCCTTTCTCTATGTCATCAGAACTACATTTCCCACATTTCCAATCTCTACATATCAAGATTACATTTCCTGCATTTCTATTCACTATGTCATCAAAACTCCATTTCCCACCATGGTTTTCTCTGTGAATCAGAAATATATTACCCACAGTTCCTCTCTCTATGTCATTCGAACCAAATTTTTTTACACTACCATTCTATATGTCATCAGAACTACATTTCCCACAGTTCCATTCTCTGCAATGTCAGGACTGCATTTCCCAGAGTGTCTTTCTCTAAGTCATCAGAACTTCATTTCCCAGAGTTCCATTCACTATGTCATCAGAACTACATTTCCCTGAGTGCCTTTCTCTATGTCACCAGAACGATTTTCCCACAATTCCATTCTCTATGTCATCAGAACTACATTTCCCTGAGTGTCTTTCTCTAAGTCATCAAAACTATATGTTCCACAGTTTCATTCACTATGTCATCAGAACTATATTTCCCATAGTGCCTTTGACTGTCTCATCAGAAATACATTTTCTTCAGTGCCTTTCTCTCTGTCAACAGAACTACATTTCCCACAGTGCCTTTGTCTGCATCATCAAAACTACATTTCCCACTTTTCCATTCACTATGTCATCAAAACTACATACCCAGAGATCCATTCTCATCCTGCTCAAACTATATTTCCCACCACTCCATTCTTCTTTCATCAAAACTACATTTCCCTCTTTGCTTTTCTCTACATCATCAGAACTACTTTTCCAACAGTTCTTTCTCTATATTGACATAATCTCATTTCCCACAGTTCCTTTCTCTCTTTCGTCAAACCACTTTTATCACAGCTCCATTCTCTACCTTCTTGGGACTACATTTCCCACAGTACCTTTCTCTGCATCATCAAAACTGCTACTCCCAAATTTCCTTTCCCTACCTCATCAAAAATACATTTCCCACCGTGCTTTTCTCTGTGTCTTCAGAAATCCATTTCCCACAGTGCCTTTCTCTGTGTAATCAGATCTACATTTCCCACAGTTCCATTCTCTATGTCATCAAAACTACATCTCCCACAGTTCCACGCTCTACCTTATCAGGACTACATTTTCCTTGGTGCTTTTCCCTAAATCAACAGAATGAAGTTTCCCACTCTTCTTTTCTCTTTGTCTTCATAACTACATTTTCCACAGTTCAATTCACTGCATTGTCAGGTCTACGTTTACCACAATTCCATTCTCTGGGTTTTCAGAACTTGATTTCCTGAAGTTCCTTTTTCTATGCCATCAGAACTGCTTTTGCCACACTGCCTCTCTCTATGCCATCAAAACTACATTTCGCACACTGCCTTTATCTGTGTCATCAAATCTACTTTTCCCACAGTGCCTCTCTTCAAGTCTTCAGAACTATATTTCCCTCTGTGCCTTTCTCTGTCATCAGACCTACATTTCATACATTTCCTTTCTCTCTTTCATTAGAACTCTATTTCCCACAGTTCCATCCTCTACAATGTCAGAACTACATTAGCCCATGTGTCTTTCTCTAAGTCATCAGAACTACATTTTACCACAGTCCCTTTCTCTGTCATCAGAATTACATTTCCCACAGTGCCTTCTCTGTCCCTTCAGAACTACAGTTCTCTCAATGCATTTCTCTATGTCATCAGAAAGGCATTTTTTCACAGTTCCATTCTCTATGTCATCAGATCTACATTTCCCACATTTCCATTCTCTAAATTGCCATGACTTCATTTTCCAGAGTTCCATTCCCTATGTCCTTAGAACTACATTTCCCAAAGGTCCAATCTAACTTCTCAGAACTACATTTCCTACAGTGTCTTTCTTTGTGTCATCAGAATTAAATTCTTTCAGTTCCTTTCTCTGGGTCATGAGAACTACATTTCCCATATTGTCTTTCTCTCCATTATCAGAATGACATTTCCCTCAATGCCTTTCTCTACAACCTCAGACAACATTTCCCACAGTTGCACACTCTATATTGTCAAGACTACATTTCCCCCAGTTCCATTCTCAACATTCTCAGGACTACATTTCCCACAGTGCCTTTCCCTGTGTAATCTGAACCACACTTCCCACATTTCCTTTCTCCCTTTCATCAGAATTACATTTCCCACAGTTCCATTCCCTATGCCATCTGAACTACATTTCCCAGAGTTCCATCCTCTGACTTCTCAGGACTATATTTCCCACAATGCCTTTCTCTTGGTCATTAGAACTACATTTCCCAAAGTTTATTTCCCTACCTCATCAAAACTCATTTCCCACCATGCTTTCCTTTGTGTCATCAGAACTACATTTCCAAGAGTTCTATTTTCTATATCATCAGAACTACATTTCCCATAGTTCCATTCTCTACAATGTCAGGACTATATTTCCCACAGTGCCTTTCTCTGGTTCATCAGAAATACGTTTCCCACCAGTCCCATTCGCTACATTGTCAATGTCATCAGAACTACATTTCCCACAATTACATTGACTATGTCATCAGAACTATATTTCCCAAAGTCCATTCTCTGCCTCCTCAGGACTACATTTCCCACAGTGCCTTTCTCTGGGTCATCAGAACTACATTTCCCAAAGTTTCTTTCCCTATCGCATCAAAACTCCATTTCTCACCATGCTTTCCATTGTGTCATCAGAATTACATTTTCAAGAGTTCCATTTTCTACGTTGTCAAGAAGACATTTCTCACAGTTCCATTCACTATGTCTTCATAATTCCATTTCCCACAGTCCCTTGCTGTATATCTTCAGAATTACATTTCCCACGTTCCATTTATTATATTTTCAGAACTTCATTTCCCATAGTTCCAATCTCTAATTTCTCAGGACCATATTTCACATAGTGTCTTTCTTTGTGTCATCAGAGCTACATTTCCAACAGTGTCTTGCTCTACATCATCAGAATTAAACTTCCCACCATACCTTTCTCTCTTTGATCTGAACTACATTTCCCAGAATGTATTTCTGGAAGTCAGTTGAACTACATTTTCTGCAGTTCCATTTTCTATGTCATCAGAACTACATTTCCAAAGTTCCATTCTCCACATTGT
>CABHPQ010155243.1:0-60013 GCA_902168405.1 Peromyscus aztecus
ATTATAAATGCTTGGTCTTATCTTAGACTTGTCCCACTAGCCCTTTTAACTTAATTTAACTTGTTTCTATACATCTACATTTGACCTCAGGACTTTTTATCTCCTTTCATTCTGTATGTCCTACATTCCTGCTACCTCTGTGTCTGGATGGCTGGCTCCTGGGTCTCCCTGGCTCCTTTTCTTTCTTCTTCTGATCCTAAATTCCTCTTACTACTTACTCTCCCTCCATATGAGTCCTGCCTATACCTCCTCACTCACTATTGGTCCTTTAACTTTTTATTAGATCAATCAGGTTCCTCAGGAAGGCAAGGTGAAATAGCAACATGTCTTTATAAAATTAAACAAATCCAACACATCTTTATATAGTGAAACACATGCAATGCATCTTTGCATAGTTAAACAAATATTCCACAACATACAAACAAATGCTATCTGTAGGCATCTAATAATGCAAATAAAGCCTTTATCTCTGTACTTATATTATTAATAATCATATTCTTTATAGACATAGAACAATTGCTAAATGTGTTCATTGTCCTTTTTCATATTATAGCCTCATACATAGTACAGTAGTATTTTTTCTTATCTATCAATCATCTACCTATGTGTGCACATTGCAATAGCATATATGTGCACATACTACATACTTCACCATCCAATTTCATGTGTAAGCATGTTATATCCATTTATAAGCATATTATCTATATTATATATGCATATATAATTATATATATGTAGTATAGCATACACACACTATATGTGTGTGTGTTTGTGTATGTGTCGGGGGGAACAGAATGTGCATATACCCTCAGACCTGTCAAAGATAGGAAACTAGAATGGAAAGCAAAATAATGAATATATTAACAAAATGCTAGGTTGAATACATCATTTTTGTTAGCTGTCAGATCACACACAGATACTATGAAGATATGCAAGCCTGCTGTTGATTGACATTCCTTTTGACCCCACTGAGTTGAAACAAGTTGTGATGGACACTGTTCAGCCACACACAGTGTGGCTAAAAAAAGAAGTTTCAAGGATGTGGCTTTAGTTCAGTATCATTACAGAGAAATAATTCTGTGTGAGGATGAAGGTATGAACTCTGCTTCCTGATAATGAGCCTCCACTCATCAGGACCATAGCCTTTGGAAAGTCACTGAACCCCTTTATCTCAGTTGCCTTCTATTAAAAAGGAATTTATAGTACTGCTCCTATGGTACAGAGCTTTTATGACTATTTGTTGCTTGATTTTATTACAAGCACTTCCAAACTAACATATGGGACACTTGTTAAAATTTAGCCATTATTGTTAACAGGGTAGAAATAGTATTTATCTTTTGAGGTATTTATAATTTAAGAAAATTTTAAAATTTGAGCAGCTACATAAAGTTTCAATCCTTTGGTAAACTCACTGAAGGGTTTTCTAAGTTGGAATATCATCTTATGACTGTTGTTGTTGGCACTATAATCATCCAGTGTTATATTAAGATTCTATGCCCAGGTGTGTGGGAAACCAAGGTCTGTTTTGTGTTTTAAGACTCTAGTGCCTACAGTGGATATTTGGATCATTATTGTTTTAAAGACTTTTGGTGTTAACTCAGAATATTCAAATAGTGTTTGATAACTATGATGTTCTTGAAGAAAAATATAATTTTAATTTATTTCCTATTATGTAACATTTATACTTTTGAAATATTCAATTGAGCTTAAATAAGAGAGTAAAAAAAGCAGACACACAAAGGCAGATTTCATACCTTAAATTTTAATAGGAGTATTTTTATTGAACAGTAAAATATGCTATCCATGCATTTATAGGAATAGATAAGATTCCTTGTTAGTGTTAGTTCCTAGATTCATATTCATTATCTTGTGTACATTAAAACGTTTGTGGTTTGAAGAAAAAAATATCAAGTTGACTGACTATAGAAAGTCAGACAACTTCTTACCTAATTCTATGACTAGATTTTTACAAAGCTTTCTTACTCTATACATTTCCCAATATGCCCAAATATAAATGAACTCTTATCCACAAGTTATTGCTCATTATAGACTATATATCACATTATTAAATACTAAGTCATTATGCATTTAAGATATTAAAGATAAAGAAACGAACTATTGAAATAATAAGAGATAAATGAAGGTCTTGTTGGCACATATAAGCCAATAAATGTAAAGGGAAACTATAAAAGTATATTCTGGTTGTAAATTTCAGAAAGCAAGAATAAAGCTAATAGATGGTTATTATATTATTTGGTGTTTTAATTACAGTTGTTTACAGAAAAATCAAAACACAGATATGAATGCATCTTAACATGGAATCTATGATAAAGTATTCCAAACTCTAGTCCCTTCTGAGTAGCTCAAATACTTGCTATTAAACTATTTAACACTTTCTATACAACATTTGCCCATTGCTCCATTATACTCTGGCATTTTACTTAAATCACTTTAATAAAGCATATTCATGATGTAATATAATTGTATCAGAGAGAAAGAAAGCTGCATGAATTAGTACTAGTGTATTGTTTCTCTTCATCACCAATTTAGTCCTTTATAGTGGAAGAAAAAGAGTGAGAGGGGAGAAAGCTCTTAGGCCTGTCAAGACTAATGTGCTGCCAGGATTGTTAATCTCTCTCTGTGTTCAAAAGAGCACAAAGAGAGAGCTCCTAAAACAAAATTTAGACGAAAATGTCATCAGGAATCCTTAAAGTCCTCACGGAGCTATTAATGAAAATCTTAATACTCACTCTCAAGTGGCAATTTCTTAACATTTAAACTTCAAATACCCTGATAGGAGGTTGTTTTGGAAGCAAACTGTGGACATCTGGAGCCACTGTTTTATATCTGCAGTGTTAGGTGAAATGTGGGTGGATGTCAGCATCTCTTTTCTTTAGAAGTGCTTTGGAATAGAACTGTACAATACCAGCAGAAGAGGCAGATTCCTGTAATTAAGCTGCACAACCCCCCCTATTGCAGGCCATGGAGGTTTTACACACAGAGCAAGTGAAAGGCTGTATTTTCAGGCACCAATTCTTTGGTGAGGAACAGGAGGTTGAAATAATAGGGCCTTTTATTTATAGAGTCCTTTAGTTCAAGGGACTCAAAGGCAGCAACAGTCATGATCTCATTAACACGCAAAGCAGCTCTGTGAGGAAACATAGGACCAATAACTATGTTTTACACATAGAGTAACTTGGGATTCTATAGCTATGTGCAGGTCCCCGTTGTCTTTCTGTCCTTATGTGTAATGAGAATAGTGCAAGGAAAACAGCCTGTGGGATCACCAGAACTCACAATAGTTTGCTCAAGTGCCCTGAGCAGTCTACTGTACACTGTTGATATATGGGTGATGAGACACTGAAACACGGACTTTGCTTCACTTTAATTGAATCTTTTTTTTTAGTCAAACAAAAGTCACAGGCATTAAATTCTGAACAGAGAATTTTTTATCAGTCTTAAATATGATCTTTAAATCCTAGTGATATTTAATTTACCTATATAAAACATTATGAGTGTATACATTCCCAAAGATACGTTTCTGTCACAATGCCACATCAAAATTATGGTGGTATCACTTGGCTATGATTATTATATATGTCAGATTAGAATAAAATCAGATGGAGAGACATTTGGGAAGGATTACAGCCTGTAATTTGTAGAGAAATCCCGCTTTATTTATTTTCTGTATACTTGAGAAATTATTTATGACTTGCAAATTAGTACTATTAATGAATTCCAAACTACAAAATAATAGTTACAGATAGTCAATAAGCAGCTATTTTTCATGAGTCTTGAAGAAGAATTAAACATTTTATTTAGGATATACTGTCCCTGCCTTTCACACATTCTCCTGAAATGATTTATATAAGGGCAGAGTAACTAGAGACTGTCCCTCTACCATTCAGTGCTGTCATTCCTGGAGGACTCTGAATCTCATCACTATTTAAACAGTACTCAGGGTTAATTCTCATATTTCAGAGGCAAATCCATTGACTCAAAAATATCATTCATGTGGTGATTTTACTTATGTAAGTTAGCATAATTTTCACACTTCTTATTCAAACTTTAATTTAAGACACATTAAGACAAAAGATCTCAAAGTGTAACAGATATTCAGTTTTCATTAACCATGATTCTTAGAAGCTATAGTTAAGTTACACTTAGAAGTTACAGTTAATTTTAGGATTAGATTTCCTTCTAAAATCCATTCTGTTTTTCCAGTGTTTCTAAATAGAAAAAAAAAGATTCCAATGTGATTGGTTCAAATTCAACAGCTGAAGGAGTAGTTAAATGAAAATGATTTATGCAAAAATAATTTCTAGTTTTGTAGAGATAGCAATGCTATTTAATGACACAGGCCCCACAGAAGGAAATGTTTGAGATACTTTTCACAGCTGTTTGAATAAAATTCAGACTAAGTTATTTTTTATTAGCTATACCATAAATGATAAATTTCTTGATCTTCTCTCTACTTGACTGTGAACTAGCCACTAGGGTGTCTCAGCATAGAAACCAAGTCATATATCATAGTTACATGCTTACAATATCAACATGAAGAAACTGGTTCACTCCTCTGCTGTAATCAAGACTTCATGACTGCTAGCAATGCAACTTTGCTAATTCATATAAAGTAATTTCAGGGATCGTCATCTTATGGATAATTTAGTTGTTTTGAAAAATAATTTAGTGCTGTAATATCAGTTGAAACTTTCTATAGTTAACATTTTTATTGATTTTCATAACTGATAATTAAATAAACAGCATGTAACTTCTACAGTTATATATGATCCATATTTACCTGATGATATTTCTTGTGTTTTGGAGTGATCCATCCAGAATACAGAAAAATCTGGAGAGAGGAATTATTATGTGATTCAGAGAACTATGTTTCCCCTTAGACAACATTCTTTCTAAATAAATACAGACCATAGTATATATGGCTTTTCAGGCATTACCATGTATCAAAAGACATAATCTATAATGCCCCTTCTATTTTTCTATTAAACAGAAGCAATATTTTCATTCCATTATCCCATATTATATAATTATAATTATGTAATAATATATGGGAGTATAGAATCTATATCTAATATGTCTAAAGATATCTTTGGTAGCTAGCATAGCAAAACCACAGGAAGGAGACTTTAGGTTGGATCATCCAAGTCCTCAGTCCTAAGTGTGCTGTGTCTTTGGTAATAAAGGTTACCTTCAACCTCTGAGAGGCAACCTGAACTTATTCTAATAGTCTGTATTGTTTTGGGAGTCACTTAAACTACCAAACTAACCTTCAAAGGGAGCTTTCTTATTCCTTGGTAGAGCTTTTAATTGGAATGAAGCCCCACTCAACAGGGCATAAATTATGCCTGGTACTAGAAACCTAGCCAACTATACAGGTCTGATGAGGTCATGGACCTTAGAAAAGAATCTACTACTACCATTTTGCTAGACCAGCATAATTCCTCACTATGTTATAAATCTTATCTTGTACCTACAATTAAATATAGCAAAAACCTCTAACAAAAGAAACTTGTGTTTAGAGCAAATAGAGACCATCACTTAAAACCACAACTAGACACAATGCAGAGAGCAACAGATTGTGAGGAGTCCAGATACAAAGGAAGTACCTACATTATAGCTTATGCATCTATTAAAAGTCAGGGAACACTACAGAAGGATGGGTGGAAAGACTGTAAAAGTCAGAATACCAGAAGCTTTCCATCAAACAGTCTTTCCTAGAAATGGCTAGATAAACAAGACCAGAACAAGGCAATATCAGTAGACATCTTAATGCAGACAAAGACAATTCATTGTGTTCCACCTCTAGACAAAGAACTAAAGACAACTAATAAATGTTTGATAAGGAGAATTAGCCTCTCTCAGAGGTCTGTTCCCTAGTTGGTTATCCAATACAAAGTGGTCAACCTTGAAACCATGTGAACACAAACAACAAAAATATACTCAACCGGATTTCATTTATATATTCATACATAAGTATATGCCTGCACATGTAAGTTTATACTACAATAATAATCAAAATAATTTTGATTTGAATTTGAAAATGAGGGTGCATGGGAAGGTTTGAGGAATATGTTTTGCTAAAAAGTGGAAGGATTAAAGGAAGAGAGAAATGATATGATTCTATTTTAATTTAAAATGCATACACATTTTAAAAATAAAAGAAATATCTTATGACTTATGACTTTTATAAGGAAACTATGCTATTGTGATGGTGAATACCTTTAATCCCAGCACTCAGAAGGCAGAGGCAGGCAGATCACTGTGAGTTCGAGGCTGGCCTGGTCTACAGAGTGAGGTCTAGGATAGCCAGAGCTGTTACACAGAGAAATCTTGTCTCAAAGAAACAAACAAACAAAAATCCAATAACAACAAAAAAAGAAAACTATACATTTTATGTAGTACTTAATACCTGAAATCATAGAAGCTATGTGATCTAGGAAAAGTATGGCTTATAAATATATCATAAACTCTTACACCTACAGATTCCTTCTATCTTTTCATCTGGTTATTTTTTCCAAAGGCCATTTGATTTATACTATCTATAAAGACTATAGTCATATATCTAAAGAGGAAAACTTGTAAAGGTATTTTGTGCTGGTAAGTCAGTTTGTAGATAATATCATTATTTATCTTGGTGATGTAATCTGAAAGATGTTTTTTCTTATGTGTTGTAAGGCAAAAAACATGAATGAGAATCCTGAAAAGATAGTAGTAGAGTTAATGATAACTACTTTACTTCTGTTGGGAAAAGTTTAAGTTGATGTGTTTCAAATTGTCTCATAAGTAAAGAAGTAAATGCAACAAAAAACGCACATGTTCTTTTCATAAAAAATGTCCTTTTTATAAAATATGTCTATTTTCCAACTTAATTTTTATATCTAACAGCCAATGCATAGAAAATATGGAAGACAATGGTAGATGGGAATAAAGCTGATGCAATTAAATTGGTGGAATGTAGTTTGTAGAAATCTACAGGGAAAGGATTAGAGAAAATATTTTTTGAACAGGATGTAAATGGACATAAAGCTGCAGATTAAAATATTAAATTAATAGAAATGTAAGCATATTGCAAAGTATGTTTTTTTTTTTTTTGGTTTTTCGAGACAGGGTTTCTCTGTGTAGCTTTGCACCTCTCCTGGAGATCACTTGGAAGCCCAGACTGTCCTCGAACTCACAGAGATCCACCTGGCTCTGCTTCCCGAGTACTGGGATTAAAGGCGTGCGCCACCAATGCCTGGCGCAAAGTATGGGTTTTTGCTTTTATAAAATATTGTTTAGAACAAAAGACAATTGAAGTATAATTAAAAACATGGACACATGTAATTTAAAAGTATTACCATTACCATGGATGTTATATTTTACAAATATGATTAAGTCATCTTCTGAAGTACAGACTTAAAATGATAATAGTTGAAATAATATTTAGAAAACTACTCTGAAATTTGCTTAAGAAACCTGTGATGGTATTGAGAAACAGTTAAGAAATAATACAAGCTGAAGATCATTTTATCAGGATTTGTGATATCATTTGTACTTTGTTTTCTATGCAAACTTTCATAACAGAATTTTAAAAATTATGGTGAATTTTAGATATATAGACATAATTATAAAGAAGATACAAAAGAAAGCAGCAGTTCTCCCTCTGTTACCCCAGACCGAATCCCACAGTCTCATCCCAGCTCTGCAGTATAATGCCTGTTGCACCCTTTCCTGTCCCTCATCTTCCGTTGCCTGTAGATCCCACAGATCTTCTAATCTCCTTCCCCCACTCATTGCTTTGTCTCAGCCCCTAACCCTATCAGGCACCCTTGCTAATCTGGGGGCTGCTTCTATCAGGGCAACAAGTAGGCTGATGGTAATTCCACCTCTTTTTCTGCTCCTTGAAAGCCAACCCCATCCCCATCCCCCACCTCCAGTCTCATCCCCAGCTGTGTAGTGGAAAACCTGCACTCTCCATTTCCTCTTGGAAACCCATTGCCTATGGATGACAAGGGTCTTCTCCACCAACAGTCCTTCTCCCAATTCATCCCATCATCCCAGCCGCCAGCACCATCAGGAATTCACTGGGAAAACACCAGATAAGCAAGCCAGGGAAACAGATAGGAGCCTTATTCAGTCATCATAAGAGAAGATTCCTTCTGCAGCAGATGGGAACAAAGGCAGAGAACCACAGCCAGTCAATAGAGAGAGAGAGAGAGACAGAGACAGAGACAGAGAGAGAGACAGAGAGAGACCTTGGAACACACAGCTCTGCATGGAATATCTCCATCAAATCCCTTCCCTCATAGTTCAGAGAATCCTGAAGAAGAAGAGGGAGAAAGAGTTTAAGACCCAGAGGGGATGGAGGACACCAAGAGAACAACCCCTTCTAAATCAAACAAGCAAGGATCATTGGAACTTAGAGACTGAGGCAACAAGAACAGAGTCTACACAAGTCTGCACCAGGTCCACTGCATGTAGGGTATAGCTTTCATCTTTGTATTTTTATTGGACCCCTGAATGTGTGAACAACCAGTTATCTGATCCTTGTACCTTCTCTTGGGGCTATTTTCCTTTTATTGGGTTGCCTTATGATGGTCTTTGTTTTATCTTAATATGTTTTATTTTGTCAACTTTGGTTGTTATCTCTTAGAAGACTGTTCTTCTAAGAGACAAAGAGGGAAAGAATACGAAGAGGAAGGAAGGAGGGGAATACTGGGAGGAGTAGAGGGAGGGAAAACTGCCATCAGAATAAATTCCATAAGAAAATAATCTATTTTCAGTAAAAAGGGGAAAAAAGAAAGTGAGAAAAAGAATATGCAGGGAAGCAAAATTTCTGAAGACCACAGACTCGAATGCTAATTAGAAGAGCTTACATCTAACTAATTTTTCTACTATAAGGAAAGTTACATAACATAGTTATTCATCAATGTAATCATCTTTAACACTTTCATAGTATATATTTTATTATTTACTGTTGTTAGGAACCAGGTATGTTCCTTCAGAAACTCACCTTCATCACCCATAGCATCAGCAGCAGCCAAACGCAACTTGCTTACCCTTTAAAGAGTCTAGGCCATCAGGACCTATTCTCTGTCTCTCTGACCCTGTCTCTTTCTGTGTCTCTGTCTGTCTGTCTGTCTCTGTCTTTCTGTCTTTCTTTGTCTCTGTCTCTGTCTCTCTCTGCCTTGATCCTTGCAGAGAAAGCCTTTCCTTCCTCTCCCGTGAATTAATCCCTTGTGTGAGATCTGTTGCATGGTGGGATTTCTGGGGTGTTCCTTGTCCCCAATCTGCCAAGGTACTCTTTCACTGCTAAACCCTAACAGCTGTGATTAAAACTTTTAGAATATTTTGGAATAAGTGCAATACAGAGCTGGGGGAAATTTCAGAAAGTTTACATAGACCCCAAGATGCCTTTCTGCTGCTTCATCAGGTCGATCACTAACTACCCTCCCTGAACTGGCCCTTACTTGCCAGAGCTTATTTCTCAATGGAATTTTCTGACTTATAGTTTACAGATACAAGTCTTATGAAAAAAATGTATCTTTTTTATTTGTTTGTTTGGCATAAGGGTCTCATTGTGTAGACCGAGTTTACCTGGAACTCTTGATCCATCTTTCTTGCTTCTTTGCTACTGTATAAGAGATATGTGCCATCATGTCTAGTCTTTGTGATCAAATTTAATTTCAATGAATCCCTTGTTTGCTAAGGAAATTCAATAGCTTCAATTTTTTTTAATAAACAACTCTGTTTTAATTTATTGTGGGAGAGAGTAAATTGGCTTGAAATCTTAAGGTTATGACTACTGTATGTGTTCTCCTAACTTACAGTTGGTACAAGTTAAAGAAAGCAAATTTTTTACTTTTCAAATTTAGTCATTAACTTTGTGTGATGTCTGATTTCTCTCCCCAAGAAGTGATCAAAGTCCCTGAATTGGGCTTATTTTATTACTGAGTAAATCACTTTAGAC
Organism: Peromyscus aztecus; assembly: GCA_902168405.1. Lineage (NCBI taxonomy): Eukaryota > Metazoa > Chordata > Mammalia > Rodentia > Cricetidae > Peromyscus > Peromyscus aztecus. The sequence goes on from CABHPQ010155243.1 coordinate 9,971, forward strand.
AAGGCTAATTATAAAAGAGATTGCTGGTATTTATGGCCAAATACATTTATATTCTCTGCAGACTGGATATAAAGAAGTTTTAATCAGTAAGCAGGAAAATATGTAACAAATAAATAGACATTTTGTTAATGCATTTTCTCCTAGGCTTTCCTCTAAATGCCATTAAAGTTGATTCAAGGAAGACTGATAAATTTCCTACAGGATGCAATTCCAAAATTTAGGACTAATCTTATTATTAGTAATATGATCATTGCATTTCAAATTAAGATAGGCTTAAGTCATTTTGCTTTAATGTCAGCCTATCAATTACTTTTGCACCATATGAGCATTATGTAATTACAGTGAATTATACAATTATGAGATGTGAGATGGCTTAGTGAGCTTCACATCTAAAAATGGAATGACTTAATTTGAATTGATTGTTGTTTATATACCATTTAACTACGTGCATGAGCTGATCACATCATAAAATATAAAAAAAAAAAATAAAAGCACTTGCTGCAGAGGAGATAAAGAACATTTGGTTTAAAGAAAAGAACAGTGTGTCAAACCTGAATTCCTCCCCTTTACTGGCATGTGGATGGACTTTTTCCCTGAGTTACTGATTTGTTGTCCTTATTCAAATGAGACCCAAAAGCTTGACACTTTACATTCCATATCAAAACCTAATCCAGGCAGAGATCCAGGCAGAAAAAAAGAAAATTTTAGGTAAAAACATAGATTCTACAAACTGTTCTTACTATTTTGGTGCTTTGTGAAGACATTCATACTGTGATCATGAGTTTAGTGATGATAACCTAATCACCAAACTGAATATTCTCTGCTTTGTAAATTCTCTTTATAGCTTAGCCAAAGTTTGTAATGTAACTTCCACTCACATACATTCTCTTCTGATTGATAAACAGATTGTTTCTAGTGTTACCACTTCTGGCATTATTCTCTTTAACTAAAATCTTAAGTATATAAAATAATATATGAAACTATAAAATTTCATATATTATTTTTATCTTTATATATTTATTTCTAAGAATAATATATTCTTATTATATATTAAGTACTCTTAAATATATTATACATATTCTTAAAGATATATTTTGTTATTATTTTTATCATATATATATATACATACATACATACATACATACTTAAACTATTTCCAAAAGATTTACATGGAAATAAGGGATATGGTTAATGATAATTTTCCATGGTAGATTTTTCCATCAGTCTGTCCTTCCTGCTTCTGCTTCTTGGATATAAACACATTTTACTGTTACAATTTCTGACCTAACTCCTCTCTCTCAAAACTCCACGGAATCATAGGATATTGGCTACTATATCCCCAGGGCTCAATTTACAAATTTAAATCTGCAATGTTAACTTAACACTGATATTTCTACTTCATCTTCAATTTCTATAATATTTTCCTATGTGCAAACCATTATGATAACTTCCAATATGATAATCCACTTATTTTCTACTCCTCAACACATTCTTATCCATTTAGTAGACCAAATATAAAAAAATTAGTTGGTTAAAAAAACAGAAAATTTGATTGTACTTAATTATTAACACTTCTTTATCTCTTGAGTGAACAAATAACCACAGACCAGAATGTTCTTATTTTAAAAAGCAATTATTTATTTTTCTTGCTTTAATTTCTGTTGCAACAAATTTAGCACAAGACTCTAAGCACTCCAATATTCCATTGCCTTTATCTTCATATGCTAGTTTTCAGAGTCTGTCCACGGTGATGACTGTTTATGAGATTAATTTGTACAAAGTGACATCTTATTAATTTTAACTTGAAAATCCTGAGATATATCACTGCCTTAGGCATATAACTATGTCTCCTGTACACATGAAATTCTAACCTTGCTTATTAGAATATTACAAGTTTTATCCAAATATCATAGTCACTCATGATATATAATTTTGTTCAAATTAGATAATACAAATATATATGGAACAATAACAAATATTTAAATATTCTATTGTCTATAAATAAAAATTGTCATTTGAAGAGCTGGGTGACATAAATAAATAAATTGAGAATAAAATATACAATTTGTTGAATACAAGAACACAATTTTTAATGTTATGAAACAAAGAATGTGGATTTGGCAAAGGAATCAGAGAAACCCAGTCTCCAATGAGTTATGATGTAATAATAGATACAAATTCTAAGCTTGTAGATTAAGACTGAGCAAATATCAAAATGTGTAAACAATGGGTTCTAATTAAAATGCCATGGAAAAGTACTAATGATGTGGAAGAATATTACCAGTGAACACTAGATAAAAGATGTCCAGTGCTGATGAATGGATTCATGCAGTTATGTCTCTGAATTAGGATGAGATAACTATTAAGAGAAAAAATAAGCAGAAGAGCAAATGTCATATATTCTAAATATAAATAAGAGAACAAATTACAATTATACAACAAGCCACAGTGCCTATATTAATATGCTTAAAATAGTGTATTTCCTAAACTTTGAAACTGGAGCCACAAGGTACACATATACTGCATCTTCTTCATTCTTTTTAAATGACCAACCTAGAGTATGCATAAAAAAGCTTACAGTAAGCAATAAATTGAAAAAAAAAAAAAATTTTTTTTTTTAACCCCTCTTCTGTGGTTGTTTGAGTAAGAATGCTCTCAGAGGCTCAAGCATTTAACTCTTTTGTTCCTTCTAGGGGGACAGTTTAGGGAGGATTAGGAAGCATGGTTTTGTTTGAGGAGGTGTGTGCCCCTGGGGGTGGGATTTTAGGTTTCAAAATCTAAACCCTCAGCTACTGTTCCAGCTCCATGCTTACCTGCCTGATGTCATGCTTCCCACCATGATAATCATGGACTAGCCTTCTGAGACAGTACACAAGCTCCCAATTGTTTCCTTTCAAAAGTTGCCTTGGTCATGGTGTCTCTTTACAACACTAGAACTATAACTAGTAAATTCTACCAAATCTTCAGTTATTTAAATGGCTTGCTTATATTTAAATGTAATTCAAGTTCCTGTTTCATTCTCTCAAGAAATTGAAATTCAAGTTATGAAAATAAATTCAACCCATGAATTACTACCTTTGACTTGATTAAATAGTGTTTATAAACTGATATCCCTATGAATTTGATCTGCCCAGCATATGTTATCTTTTTATTCATTGATACTTCCATCCACTTAATTTCAAATGACATAGTCTTTTATTGAAAAAGGTAAATGTGTACATCATTTAAAATAGTAAAAGTGTTTAACTCTTCATGGACATTTGAAAACCATGTGGAAACATGGTAAGGTAAAAGTCTCTAAAGTGTATATGCGCATGAAAGAATGCTAAATTGAGTCACCAAAGAGTAAAAGAAACAATGCCCCAACTAGACATCTTAAGCTACAAAGTAAAATGTCCATTTCTAGGAGTAGATTAAAATCTCTTGGAATTGTTGGCCAGAGCCACTGTGAGTTTGTATGTGCACCTGCCTTTTGTGTCTGGAAGAGGATGTTTCTTTGGAGTCATCCATCACCTTGGCTCTTACAATCTTTCCAACTCCACTATGGTCCCTGAGCTTAGGTGGGGAGGATGTGATATAGATGTCCCATTTAGGGATGAGCCATCTTCAATCTCAGTCTGTTATTCTCTCTATCTTTACTGGTTGTGGCAGTCTGTGTTCATTGTTATCTAGTGTAGAGAGGAGTCTTTATGATGATGATACTTGAGATTTTTTTTATTTCTTCTTTTGAGAACTCTGTTATTTTTCTATTATACAATCATGTGGCATTTCATTCTTTTTATCAATTAAAATTTTTCATTTATTTTACACTGTGATTGCAGTTTCCCCTCCCTACTCGCCTGCTGTTCCCTTCCCCCACCTCCATTCTATCTTTTCCCCATCCACTCATCAGAGAGCTTTCATCCAGTAACTGATGGAAGCAGATGAAGAGAGCCACAACCAAGCACTGGGCCAAGCTCCAGGAGTCCTATTGAAGAGAACGAGTAGGGATTTTATGAGACAGGGGGTCAAGGTCATGAAGAGGGACCCCATGGAGACAGCTGACCTAACCTCCTAGGAGCTCATGGAATCTGGACCAACATCTAGGGAGCCTGCATGGGACTATCCTAGGCCCTCTCCATGTACCTGACAGTTGTGTAGCTTGGTCTGTTTGTGAGGCTTCTAGCAGAGGGATCAAGACCTGTCCTGGCGCTTGAGCTGGTTTTTGGGGACCTATTCCCCATGTCGAAAACTCTGCTTTATAATCAATGAACAAACTGGATTGAATATTTTCTTGGTGCTTAGGTTTTTTATTTTTATTTTTGTATAGTTGGTAAAGATATTTTCACATTATATAAGCTACTTCTTCGAATGAATGATGGTGTCCTTTGATACAGAGAAGCTTTTCAGTTTTACAAAGTACCGTTTGTCAATTGTTGGTCTTGAGATGCCTATGTTACATAGAGGTGATGTTCAGAAAGTCCTTCCCTGTTCTTGTAAGTTGAAGTACACTACCTACTTTCCTCCTTTTTTGTTTGCATTCAGCATATCAGAGCTTGTGTTGAGTTCTCTGATCCATTTGGATTCCATGTTTGCATTTTTCTGTGTGTAGCTCTCCACCTAAAACAGCACCAGTTGTTGAAGATCCTTTTTCTCCAGGGTGTATAGTCAATTTCTTTGTCAGAAATCAGGTCACTGTTATCTGGACCCTCAATTGAATTCCACTGCTAAGTGTGTCTATTTATGTTCAGTACCAGGCTGATGTTATAGCAATAGCTCTGCAGTATAACTTAAAATTAGGCATGATTATCCTTCAAGCTGTGGCTTTAGTGCTCAATTTTTTTTTTGCCTATCATGGGTGGGTCTCTTGTGTTTCTATGTGCTTTTATAGTTTGAAGCCTTTTAAAATATCTTGTTAATGTTCAGTGGATCTGTTGGAAATTATTTATTTCATTTTTATTGAACTACAGTAGGTAATATACAATTAGAAATCCATCTATTTCTTTTGGTTTTTCCAGTTTAGTAGAAATAAAATTTGTAACTATGCACTCATGATTATCTGAATTTCCTCAGTGTTTGTTACAATGCACTCTTTTTCATATTTGATTTTATTGATTTTCTTTCTTGGTTAATATGACTATAGGTTAGTCAATCTTGTTAATCTTTTCAAAGATCCAACTACATGTTTAATTGATTCATTATATGTTCTTTCTTACTTTTCATTTCTGTTCCATCAATTTCACCCCTAATTTTGGTATATCTTAAAATTTGCTTTCTTGGTGTAGTTTGCGTTCATTTTATATACCTTCAGATGCAGCATTAAGGTATTCAATTGAAATCTCTCAGATGTATTGATGTAGGGACTTGGTTCTATCAAATTTCATCCTAGGAATGCCTTCATTAAATTTATTGACTTTGATATGTAGTACTTTTATTTTTCTGTAATCCTAGGAAGTTTGAATTTTTTTATTCATATTTTGTACTGTTTTCATTCTGTATTGTGTTTGTTTATGTCTATGAATTTTTAACATACAACAATGAACCAAGGTGACTAGGACATATATATATTGATACTGAAGTAAGGAAGAAATCATACCATCTATGATATGCTGAGTGTCAGAAAAGAGGCATTCAAAATAACTTGCTATGTAATTTGAGCTGGTTTTAGGTCGTTTAGAGTAGAATTTATGAACTCAGGATTTGGCTTATACTAGTGCAAAAAGTTGGTAATTTTTTTTGTCTGTACATAATGTTTAATACACATGAAGAGAGATAATCAGTACAAACTGAACAACTTGAGGATTTAATAAAATGATGCATCAAAGTTATTACTTTGTGTAAATATTACATGAGATGCCTTGCTTATATTACATTGATTATTGAACGTTAAAAACATTTTGTGGCCATAGTTGAGGGCTTTTGTACGTTTGGTCGTCTTCCTGACTGAAGCTTCAGAGGTGTGGCCTTTCACAGATTGTGAATATTACAGTAGATGTCACTTTATCTGTGTGCTTATAGGAAACTCAAATTGGACTTAGTGGGCTATAAAGGGAAATAATCAGATATAAAGTTTAGAGGGAGATGTGGAGGATGATGTTGTTTGAAGGTGGAGCAAAATTGGTATGATCAAAATGTATTTTATATATGCATAAAATATATAATGTTCATGAAATATGTAATACACATGAAAATTATCATACATATAGATAAATAAAATTAAATTTTTCTAAGTACTTCCTTTTCAGTAACTGAGGTTTCTCATGCTCTATGCCTTGCAAACAAATGAAAAAAAGTCATTTTCTTTTATGTTATAATTTAAATTTGGTGATTCTTTTCATACAAAGCATTTCAAGTATTAATAGGAATTAGACTATGTGAACTGATAACATGTTTTGGATTTGTCACTATATTTTTTCAATTCGATCTTTTATATCATATGTAATGTGTCAAAACATTTAACTATACACAAAAAGATAAATTTACACTCTTACATATTTCTCTGTAGTAAAATGACTTTCAAGAACTCAGTTCTGATATTTCAATTCTTTTACTAGAGTAGACATTTTAAAATAGATTATCTCTGGGTTTTATTAATCCTTTTTTTATTTTTTTTTGAGAATGTAAAATAATTAAATCATTCTCCTCTGCCCCTTCCTCCCTCATAACTCTCTCATAAACCCTTCCCTGCTCTCTTTGTATTCATGGACTCTTTTTACCTTCTTTCTTTCTTTTTTTTTTAAATTTTTGTTTTATTTAATTTCTCATGTTAAATTTTTTTTTTTTTTGGTTTTTCGAGCCAGGGTTTCTCTGTGTAACTTTGCGCCTTTCCTGGAGCTCACTTGGTAACCCAGGCTGGCCTTGAACTCACAGAGATCCACCTGCCTCTGCCTCCCGAGTGCTGGGATTAAAGGCGTGCACCACCAACGACCCCTTTTTTCTTTATTATATATTCCTAAATACAACCTGCTCAGCCTATATAATGTTATTTGTCTGTGTATTTTCAGGGCTTACTCACTAAGTTTCATATCTTGTCCTATAAAATTCAACGCCTTTAACAGTGTCTTATAGCCAAAATAAGGGTATGCCTTACTTAGGGTTTCTGATGCTATGTTAAAACACTCTCACTAAAGTACTTTGGTAAGTGAAGAGCTTATTTTTTATTACACTTCCAAGTAACCACTCATCATTATGGAAATCAGGGAAGGAATTCAAGTAGGGCAGGAACCTGGAGGCAGGAACTGAATCAGAAAACACAGAACAGTGCTGCTTATTGGCTTGCTCCCAAGTGGTTGCTTAGCCTGTACTTACATTATCCAGGACCACCCATCTATGACTGGAAGCATCCCCTGTGGGATGGGTCCACTCACATAAATCATCAATAAAGATAATGCACAGATTTGTCTACAGCCCAATCAAATAAGGACATTTTCTTAATTGAGGTTTGCTTTTCCAAAATTACTCTAGTCTATTTCATGTTAACATAAATACTAGTCAGTACAAGTTATATGATACAGTGCATTTATTATCACTGTCACATGGCACTTCTTTATTGAATATATTATTTTATTAGTAAATACTCTAAAATTGGCCATTTCGGAAAGTTAAAGTACTATAGGAAATAAAGAGAAAGTTTATTATTTCTTTTTACGTTTATTTTCTTTTGAGCTGTGAATTATTTAAGATATATTTGTTTATATAGTATCTAACTTCATTCTTAAAGCAAAGTATACAATATTTATTTGGTGAATGGATAAATGAATGAATGAAAAAGGGCTACAAGTGTCTATGAGCAATTCCACAGCTACTACTGAACAAATCTGTATTTCCTCATGTAAACCATTAATACAATATGTTCAGAACATAGCATTGCTTATTGCTTGGGCAGACAATATGCTCAGAAACATACTATTATATAAATAGTATAGATTTCATTGTCACCCAGCAATGCCTTGGACAATGACAATGACATTTAATTATTATTTTTGCTGCATAACTTGAATATTTCTGCTAAGTTTAAACAAGCCAAATGAGCATAAATGATTGTCTACAAGGTACCATCTTCAGTTAAAGTCACATTTGATGCTGTTAGTTTAGTTTAGAGTAATTTTACTTCAAATTATTTATAAAATTGATAGTTAAAATAAGTAAATAATAGAAGCAAACATCTGATTTCAGTACTTTCCTACTTTCCAAAATTGTATAAATTATAGATACTACTTTCTTGAAACAAAATTTCTGTGATCAAGCTGGTCATTGATGGCACATGCCTTTAATTCTAGCGCTCGGGAGGCAGAGGGAAGGCAAGCATACAATGTAGAGGAGCCTACTCACCAAAATACACCACTCAACGGGGCGCACAACCAGTGCCATGCATGAGCAAAGGGAGCCAAACAGGTCCCTGTTCGGGTGCCAGATGTGGCAGGGTCCTGTGCTGTTCCCTTTGGGGGAGGGGGCCAAATAGGTGCAGAGTCAATGACACAGACTCTGGGGGAATGTTGAAACAACAACCTCAGTTTATTCAGGAAGAGGCAAGCCTTATATACCTTCCACCCCACTCCAGGGGAAGGTCTGATGAATATGCATCTGCTGGTGTGACACGAATGCCTCTCATTGGTCCAGGTCATCTCCAGATCATGACTTAGCTGATGTTGCTAAGGCCCTTAGGCAGACCCAGGTTAGCTCTCAGAGAGTACCTTATTACTGGTTTGGGTCAGCCTGTTAGGGATGAATCATCCCACAGTGGCACATGCCCTTAATTCTAGCACTCAGGAGGCAGAGGTAGGTAGGTATCTGAGAATTCAAGGCCAACCTGGTCTACAGAGCAAGTTCCAGGACAGCCAGAACTGTTACATAGACAAATCTTTTGAAAATAGATAGATAGGTAGATAGATAGATAGAGAGATAGATAGATAGATGATAGATAGATGAACAGATAGATATAAATAAGTAAGTAAATAAATTTATGTTATCTAATTATTGTTAATTTTAATATTTGAAGTATGTTTATTTTCTGGTATTAAATGTATCTTATAATTTTAGACTTCAGATTTTTGTCACATTAAGTCAAACTTTTATGAGTTATCAATCCAACATGGATGCACTGTATTCCTTGTTATTTGGCAGTGATTTCATGTTTTCCTTCAAGATCATTCTGTATAAAGTATGGGGTATTAGTCACTCTTCACATAAAATTGAAATGTTTTCAAATATTAATTCTTTAACTTCATGTATTATTTTAAATAAATGGTACATATCAATTTTATCTAAGATATGTAAATTAAAATTTTCCTTTCATTCACTTGTTTGTTCGTGTTAAATGAAAGATAAGTTTGGACACCCCAGGGCTTCTGACACATTCTGCTACTTTAGAGAAGTTCATCTTACTAAATATTCACTATGTAACATTGAACCATTTTATATAGCTATATCAGTTACAGATTGGTTATAGGTAAACTCAATCTCTAAAACCTAGCTAACTAACTCATAAAATAACAGCTTTTCCTCCCCCTTCCTCTTTCTGTGAGTTGGAGTATGTGTGAAAATGATTTTTTACAGATACTTCAGAACTATTTTGAAACAGTCTTCAAAATGTTTTTCTATAACATTATTTTCTATGGCCTTTCTTCAAGGGAAAGAGGCTATGAAAAAGAAAAAAGTGCTTACGGTCCATAATAAACTCCTTCTGTAGCACTGCAGAAAAGGAATTAGGTGGTTTTCTTTCCCTAGTATGTGGTTGCAGACCACCAGCCTTGCCCTTTAGTTTTCTACATATTACAATTTGATGTAGCAACTGAAAAGCAGCTAGCTAACAGGAAACAGAAGTAATCAAGTTGTTCAGAAAAAAAAAAATCAATGTACTGAACAGATTTCAATCTCATTATAAGACCAATGCAAGCAAAGACAAGCAGTGGTTCTCTGCTATATCTGTGTGAAGGGAGGAGGGAAGAAAAGAGAAAAAAATGTCTGTAGGCTACAAAAGAACAAGGTGTCACTTTAAGGTCACTGTCTAAATAAATCCTTGAACTATCAAAAATTAAAATGGTTCAAAATGCATGGATCACCCTCTGAAGGGAAAAGAGATAAGATATCCTGGGTAAGCTGGGAGGGGTTGAGGGGGGGAATGGGGGATGAGAATGGATGGTTGACTAGGGAAAGGGACATTGAAAGAGAGCAAGGAAAGACATATCTTGATAAAGAGAACCATTGTGGGGTCAGGGAGATACCTGGTGCTAGAGAAACTCCCAGGAATCCACAAGAATGACTCTAGCTAAGACTCCAAGCAATAGTGGAGAGGGTGCCTAAATTGGCCTTCCCCAGTAATTAGATTGATAACTACCCCAATTGTCATCATAGATCTTTCACCCAGTAACTGATGGAAGCAGATGAAGAGATACAAGCTAAGCAGTGGGCCAAGCTCCTGGAGTCCAGTGGAAGAGAGGGAGGAGGGATTGATTATATGAGCAATGAGGGTCAAGATCATGACTGACTTGGGAACCCACAAGGACAGCTGATCCGAGCTAGTGGGAGCTCATAGACTCTGACTGACCCCTGGGGAGCTTGCACAGGACCAAAATAGGCCCTCTGAATGTGGGTGACAGTTTTGTGGTTTGGGCAGCTGGACCAGGATTTATACCTAGTGCATGAACTGGCTTTTTGGAGCCCATTCCCTATGGAGGGACACCTTACTTAGCCTTGATGCAGCCGGGGGCGGGGAGGGGGAAAGGGGCTTGGACCTGCCTCAAGTTGATATGCCAGACTTTGTTGGCTTCCCAAAGGAGTCAACTCTGAGGATTGGGTGAGAGATAGGGTGGGGGGGGGGGTGTTGGTATGGGGAGAGGGAGAAGGGGAAGGAGCAAACCTCTGGTTGGTATGTAAAATGAAAAAAATAAGTAAAACAAAATAAAAAATAAAATGGATCAAATTCCATTTCTGTGAGATGTGAATTAAGTAAGTGCTAGTTATAAAGTCACATAGGCAATATTATAACATTGTAGTCATTTGTGTGTTAAATGATAAGAAATTTGATTATAAACAGTGTTACAAAGTTATAAGTAACCCAGAAAATGTAGCTTGGTGTACTAATATTCTTATATATGAAATGCTGGTGATTTGCTAGATATTGCTTAATTTCCGAAACTTTGCAAATGAATTTTTAAAACACTGTTCATCCATATGAATTAAGTCTTCCTCTTGTTCACTGGTATTCTGTGCTGCCCCAACCCTGCCCCAGGTTAACCTTAGGAGGAAAAAGGAAAAAAAATAATTATATAAGAAAAATAAGAGGAGAGACATAAATGAAGGAAAGAAAAGAAAGAAGAATTATGCATAAAATTGTGTAGACTGTGCTCTTGGGGGCAGCCGAGTCCTCAATCAATCTAAGGTGCTCTTGAAATGCAGGCATACGATCCAAGCATTATATTAAAATTTCATGATCAATAACGCTGAAAGCTGCAGAACACACAAGCAAAATAAGTGCTGACAATTCACCAGCATACCGATTTAATGAAATGTCATCCTCCAGTCTCAGCAGCAGTGCCAGGAGGAGATGACCATCCTGATTACAATCTGTCAAATAAATCTCCATTTGTCACGTAATAATAAAGCAGGATGCTACCTTTGTTCCAAGTTGTGTTTGTTCTCCAAAACACAGCACACAACTCATGTGCTAACACAAATACACAGAGTCAGCAAATCAGACTCTTTGGTTTCCTTTCTTGTTTGTTTTTTGTTTTGCTTTGTTTAAATATGGAACACATCTAATAGTTTTTTGGCTACTCTGCCTCAACCTATAGAGTACATCAAGATATGAGGACCAGTTCTCTCTGAATTAGGCAGGTTTTAATTCAAAGGCCTTTCATAGGTCACATTATTGAAGGAAGCAATCTTATTTTTTTTTAATTACTGCTTGTTAAAAGCAAGACTTTCACACTTAATGAAATATTCTAGTCAATGGATATAAAGTAGCAGATACATAGGACTGACAAGTCTAGATATATGCAAAAGATAAAGAATGAAGTTATTAAAACTGAATCATAGGTAAAGATTATGCTAATGATGTATATTTTTAGCCTTTCTGATCATAGGATTCACTAGGAAATTGGTGACTATGTTAGCTATTAGGCATTAATCACTTATTTTGTTACAATATTTCACTGTGAATATATCTACAAATAATGATATACACTGTGGATATAATCAATAAAATATTCTTAAAATACTCCTCTATAAGAAATGATACATTTCAAAGTCTTTTAGAATCTATTGCTAAATAGTGATATAATCTTGTATTTACTTTTACGACAGGAAACAGAAATATTCTTGAATTATCTTCATCAGTTTTCTTACATAACTTGTTTCCCTTCAAGGTTAGAAACTAATGAGTTATTTGGTAAGTTCATTCATTTAGTCGATATCCATTTGAGACCCTGAACTGCACAGGCTTTGCACTGCACTCCTGCATCATATACATTTCAGGAATGCCCAGAAATGCATATTTTTTATGTTCTTGTCTGTCTGCCACTATTAGGGCTCTGTTGCAAGAATAAATATTCCAATCATCAAAGGTTTATAACTATTAGAAATTATCTAGAATAGAGTTAAGCAAATGGGTCAAGATAAAAAAAATTCAGCCTTGAAATTCTTGGTTTTATGAAAATCGAATACTATGTAAAAATGAAGATGTTTTTCTCTTTATTGAAATATAAAGTCAGCTCACAATTACTTTTGCTCCATCAGTAATGTGTATTTTCATAACAATAGAGTAGTGAGTTTCCAAAAATAATTATTAAAAGTAGTAATTGAAAGGGATGTAGGCAGACTAAACACTTGAATATATTGCTTGAAAAAAATCATCAAATTAGACAAATGAAAGGATAAATAAGTTGGCTATAATTGATGAAACAAAGTAAAGCAGAAAATGAAATATGGAAAATTCACTCAGTGAAAATTTACTCAAGCTGAAACCTATTTCTTTCATTTACCAAGATACATTTTATTACCTTGCATGATTATTTTAGGTATGACACTTTGGCTGGCCTTCTGGAGTGTTAGCACATCATAATGAATGAAACCAGACTATGTTAGAAAGTAAACTGCAACTTTACTTATTCTGTGTCTGTAATATGTGCACATTTATATGTGTTTGTCATTGCAGGTACACACACGGCAGTGTGTGGGTGTGCAGGGAAGTCAGAGGACAACCTTAGGTCTGTGCTTTCTACCTTCCATGGAACAAGATCTTTTGTTGTTGTCTGCAGTACAGAGAGATATTTGGCTCGTGAACTTCTGGAGATTCTTCTGTCTTTGCCCCATCACACCACAGGCACACTGGGATTGTAGGTGTACCTTCTCATGTCTGGCTTTTCCTGAGTTCTGGGGATTCTATCCTGAGGCTTCTGCTTGTGCCCTGTGCCAATCTCCTCAGCCCCTAACCTCCAACTTTAGGAAATTACTGCTTGGCCTTATCCTCACATAAATAAGTTTTATTTATTTATTTATTTATTTATTTATTTATTTAATTGATTCTTTGGGAATTTCACATCATGTACTCCAATCCCACTCATCTCCCTGCCCCCCCCCCAATATCTGCCCTTCTTCTGCCCTTCACTCTTGTAGTTCTCCACAAAGGAAAGCTAAAAAAGAATAAAAATAAGATAAAAAATTAACAATAATAAAAAAGACAGAAACAGAAAGAGAAAAGCACTGCCCCTCCCACACACACACACACACACACCTTTCCCGCCTCTCCATCACCTCTTCATTCATCTTAGTGGCACTGGGAACTTTGCTGGCCAATGGTAGCAGTCACACACTTCCTTTGATTGCTACCATGGACACAGGTGGCAACCCAGAACTCAGGCATCCTTGTGGCCCTTGGTGGTGACAGATCATCATCAGAATCCCCAGCTACTAGAGGCGCATAGACCCAAATATGGTCCTCAGAGCAGCCTGGCCTGGATGCCAACATGGCCCCGGGTAGTAGGGCAGGTCACTCAGGTCGGCATCACCCTGGCTCCAGGGTGGCCCTTGGTCTCCAATATGATTCCACAAAGGAGTCCCGACACTGGGGATGTACACGATCCCTGATAGTGACAAGTGCTATGAACATCATCACAGTCCCAGCCACGGCAGGGCTACACACCCAGAATGGTCCCAGCCACAGCTCAAGCCTAGATGACTCCATTGCCCCAAGTGGCAGCCCAAGCCATTCAGACTGGGATAGTCCCTGCAGTGGTATGCTCCTCCGGAACCTATGTGGTCACTTGTGGCAGCCTCAACCCCAGGAATAGTCATTGCCCTCAATGGTAACCCGGGGCATAGGCATCTACATGACCGTGGCTGCAGTATGTTCAAGGACCGAGACATGGCCCTTGGCAGCAGCCTAGGACCAGAGGATATTCTGTGCCCAGGTGGCAAGCAGGCCTCCTGCATTAGTCTCTTCGTCATGGCCTTCACTTCTTCAGATCCGTCTCTTTCTATAGGACATGCACCTCTCTCAGGCTCTACTTCCCTCCCATACCCCACCATATATTTGCTCACTATAATGATGCCCTACAGCCATGCACTGCAAGGTGCCAGGCTGGCCCACAGCTTCTTCTCCAATAGCTCAGAACAATTTGCTTTGAGCGTGCATGGGCGTGTCCATCTCTGGTAGCTCAGCTTTAATGGTACCAAGCAGAGCCCTAAGTAAGTCTTAATATAGACAGCAATGTCTTTCTTATTTTTACTTATATTGTAAACAGTAAGGCTCACAGCATAGGAATTGAAAACCTTACAATTAAAACTCTTTGCTTTCCAGACTTTTCCTATTGCTCATTTACGTTGAAACAAAAAGCAAGCCAATGATGATAAACTTGTTATTTACCACGCCCCATTCTTCACAAATGCATCATATTTGATGCTTCTTTCAGCAGAGCTGTATATCTTCACAATTTATTAGAAAGAAAAAAAATAAACTCAGACCAACTCCTTCTATAAATGCCACTCAGAGGTTTTATTAGTCACAAAATGGAAGGCTTGTTCTTGAAAGCAAATTTTGTACTTTATATAAAATAATTCACCAGGAATCTTAAGATTAGGAAAGGAAAAGCTATTTAAGACCCTAAAGTTTCTTGAAATTTTATAAATTATATTATTTAGGTAAACATTTTTCTCACATTTAAATGTGGATTTATTATTTAGGATAGGACAATGGAAACTTAAAATACAACATAAAAAAGTAATTTCTGTTCCTCAGTCGTTTCTTTCTATATTATTCTGTTTCAACTTCTCTTCAAACCTTTACAAATTGGTGTTACATTTCCCTGTCTTTTTCTACCTGTAGTAATACTTATGTGACACTTTGAGACATCTTTAGCTCACACATAAATGAGCAAGGTAATAGTGGTATCTGCAGCACACCATATTACATGTTTTGTATAATCCACATCTGTTCAGTTCTAACTGTGTATCCACACTCATATATCACTTTGGATTTACCTGTCCTTAGTTGCAGCAGGAATCATTTATTTAATGAGTGCAGTTACCTGCCAGGCTAGGTCCTGGATATCTGACTAAAGTGAGGAGGAAATGAAGAAACAACAAATGCATACAGAAAAACTGGAATGCAGTGGGTCATGGATCTGATGGAGATATGCCAGCAATAGCATGGAAACTTGTCTTGTTTATTGTGTACATCTAAACTAAAGAGGGGATTATTGAAGGAGGGTGGCTATTCAATACAGTAAAATGAGGAGGCAAGATTATTATATACAGCTGAATAGAAAGCCAGGTTTAGCTAATCTGAGTAGGGTTTCTCTGTAGGGGAGCAGTCTTGTGCTGTAAACAATCTAGAGGAGGCTGCCATTAATATATTTTGCAAACATTGACAATATTTCGTGAACCACAGAAAGCTTTGCCATTCCCATGGATCAGTGACACTGTGGCCCTTGACATGGCCGTGCTCATGCCAAAAATACACATTCACTCAAGACTTCACTGACTTCCTTACACATTCACTCAGGGCTTTCTCCTCTCCCCATATCTCTCCTTCTCTTATTTTTTAGATGTTCATGATGAATATTCATGCTTATTCCAAGAAACAGTCATTATAGTCCTCAACACCAAATGGTAAGGATGATAAGAAGGAAAAGCATACCAGCCGCTGTGACCAACAGAAACAAAAGGAATGTTTAAACAGGTTAAAATGATTGAAGTCTGGAAGCTCTCAAGGATGTTTTTTGAAATATTAGCAGTAGAACCAATTTGATAACAAGTCTTTTGCATCTTTAGAAGGCACTGATGCAATTGGAACACTTTCATGGTATCATTATTGTAGGTCCAAACATCAGGAGGTGGGAGCCCTATTGATTCCCATTGTATCTGTCCTGATTATAAGAAACTCTCCTCACATATTTGTTTGGTAGTCTGTGTGATATATTAAAAGCCCTATCTAAATCACAGGGGTGTAGCCTACCCCAAATAGTTGAACAAAACCCACTGGGACTCTATATCATTACAGAAGTGATTCTGCTCATGTACCCCCAACCTGCACATGCCTAGGATAAAAAGAAAAAGAAAGAAAGAAAGAAAGAAAGAAAGAAAGAAAGAAAGAAAGAAAGAAAGAAAGAAAGAGGGAGGGAGGGAGGGAGGGAGGGAGGAAGGAAGGAAGGAAGGAAGGAAGGAAGGAAGGAAGGAAGGAAGAAAAGAAACCAGAGGAATTCATCATTATAAACAGATATGGAAAGATGAGACAAAGCCACTTGATGAAAACGTGGTAAGCCAGGGATATAGTTTCAGGAGGCTTCTTTCCTGAAGAGAATCTTTTGCATAGATATAATTATGGAACACATCAGTAGAATTTTCCCAAACCAAGGCCCTGTGCTTCCTCCACCACCATTTGCATCAGCCATTTTATCTGACCCCATGTTGGTGATATCTTCTTTGCAGTTTTTCCCCCCCCCAGGAAATCTCCTCCTCTGTGAACATGCAATGGCTTTGAGGGGTGTCTCTTTTATTTCCCTGTAGGCTCCTATTTCAATCTTTTGATACCTGGAACTAGGGTTTTACTGCGTCCTTAGATATTTATGAATCTTGAAAGTAGCCAAAGTGTCTGCCCCATACCTTCAAAACACCCTCTTCCCCACATAAGCACCAGCGAAGTGCCGAACACTTTTTACTTTATGCCATCCTTTCATAGCACCTTAGGTTCTAAAACCCTGTGTGTTGGTAACCTGAGGCATTCATTTCCAAATAGACTAAGAAAGGGTAAAGGCAAGAAAAGGGTAAAAACTGGCATTTCTTCTGCAGGAGCCCTGTTGGTTACATAACTTTGTTTATCGCTCTTAGGTCCTGTAACAGCCTTTCTATTTACCTGATTTCTCTCTTTTTCGTCTTTCTGGGATTATAATATACTTACAACATTTCTCTCTTCCCTTTCTGCCCTCTGAAACCTCCCATTACCCCACTCTGATCTCCTTCATGGGCTCTTATGTCATCAATTGTTTCGCCTGGTTTATTTTTCATGACAAAAAAAAAAGGGTTGTTCTAAAAACTTGTTCTGTGTCCAGCTGGTAATTGTTCCTCCACCAAGGCAGCAGCAGTAATCTATGTTTGTTTCTTTGTTTTTTGTATTTGTTTTTTCCTCTCAAGCAGTCTCTGATCTCCGGATAGGTTTCTCTGATAGTCAAGTGGTCCAGGGTGCAAAATTCCTTGGAGGAAGACTGGGTTGCAGCATCAACTAGAGTTTCTAGCAAAAAGAATTAGAAGTTGGATATACTATTCTCAGGTGTTGATAGTTAACATGAGGATTTACTGAAATAATTGTATCTTGTAGAGTTTAACCTACACCCCATAAATTAAATTAAATTAATTAAATAAAATAAATTAAATCCCTAGTGTAACATTTGGTGAGAGTTTAGTTGGAATTTTCTAAGGACCACCAACCAGCTTTCCAAATAAAGACAGGGAGACTTATTATTAATTATGAATGCTTGACCTTAGCTTAGGTTTGTCCCACTAGCTCTTTTAACTTAATTTATCGTGTTTCTATTCATCTACATTTGGATCTGGGCTTTTTACCTTTCTTTCATTTGGTAGGTCCTACTTATCTGCTTCATCTGTGGCTGGATGGCTGGTCCCTGACATCTCCCTGTAGTTTCTTGTTTCTTTTTCTTTATTCCTCAAGCCTAAATTCCTCCTCCTCCTTACTCTCCCTGCCTGGAAGTTTCACCTAGACCTCCTCCCTCAATATTGGATGTTCAGCTTTTCATTAGACCAATCAGGTGCCTTAGGCAGGTAAGGTAATACAGAAACACATCTTTACATAATTAAACAAATGCAACACATCTTTACATAGTTAAACAAATATTCTACCACATAAACAAAAACACTTCTTTACATAGTTAAACAAATGCAATGCATCTTTACATACTTATACACAAATGCAACACATCTTTGTGTAGTTAAACAAATATTCCACATAAGACAGTTTGGTTTGGACCATGTAAAAAGATGTTGACTGGGCTCAAGATATGTCTGCCCATAAATTTATGGCTATATTTGGTAGGACATATGGCCTGAAGATAACCTTCATGACCTTCAGACATTCAGCTTTTTGACAAATAGCATAAGAAAAATTTGTAGTTATGCTTATGCTTCAGCAACTCCCTGTAAGTTCGAAACTGATGGTTGAAGTAGCCACACTGAAAGCCAGTGTGTTTCCACAATTAAGTACACATTGTCCCCAGTGTCAAGAATCCCACTCAAAGCTTTACCATTTGAGTGCAGCTTCATTTCAGAAATATTTCTCTTCCAAGAAAGGCGCAAAGCTACACAGAGAAACCCTGTCTCAAAACAAAACAAAACAAAAAAAACCAAAAAAAACAATAACAAAAAAGAAATATTCTCATTAATCATTCTACCCAGTAAGCAAATTATGGCGATCCTAAATATCTCTCTTAAAGAATTGAGCCTAGTGCATCTTTCCTTGTTTGACACTGGGAGACACTACAAGTTGAGCTATTTTTAATTCAGCTGTAATATCAAAATAAGTTTGAATTGCCAGAACCTTGTATACCTCTGTATAATATCTATCTAGTACTGTGGATGAATCTGTAGTCCCTGTAGGGTCTGGCTGGCTCTTCATAATATAATTACTACTGTCCCTAGTGACAAGAGCTCATATACCATGGTAGGGATGGCTTGGGAACCTGTGTTAGGAGACAGTATAAGTTGGGTGGTAGAAATTTGGCTCAATTACCCTCTGCCTGAGGTTGTTCCATAGAGCTGATAGTGTAGTTTTGGTGCCTGAGAACTGTTGGTCTGCCTTTGTGGTTCATCTGGCCCCACACAGTGATATGCACTAGTAGTTGATAGAGCCAGGGAAGGCTCAACTGAACAATTTTTTCCTGCTCTCCTGAAGGTTTCCCGTGAATGTCTATTTATGAAAAGCATTTATTACTTAGCCCAATGGATTCTTCTCTGGCATTGTGGGCATAAACATGGGGAGTCATGTAGATCATTAGGGATGGCACAGAAGTCCAATCATTTTGTAATCTGAAGTCCTTGTGGCAGCAATCACTCATAAAATGGTGCATTTTTTTCCAAATATATAGCAGGTACCATTTCCCCTCTCAGGGCATATAACTTCCTTAAGGTCTGTTGTGAGAAACATACCCTGAAGGTGGCTAGAAGCCACATCTACATACAATCTAATCACCTCTTGTAAATGTAGTTGCTTGTAAGATCTCCTGAGTGCCTCCTTACAAGTCTTGTTAGTGTTTTCAAAGGCCAGTTGCTATGTCAGCACTCCTCTTGCCTCTGATTCAGCTCTGACACTCCCTGTAGCTTCTTAGAGCTTGGTCACAAAGTCTGGGTACAGTTCTTCCAGGTTCCAGACTCTGGTGCACCTCACTAAGTAACTTTTTTTTTCTTTCCACTTTGATGGTCAGTTCTCTGCATTCTCTTAATGGGGCTATATTAGTTTGTTGGTAGGCTTGCAAAGAATATAATTATTTGCTGGCCACATAGTAACCAGAGGGGCCAGGCCTGTGAGGCTTGGTTTACCTAGGATACAAACTGATAGAGCCAGATATGTTGTCATGAAGTCATCATAGTTCTTTGTAATTATATATGACTCTACAAACCAAAATTGAAAACGGGAAGGCATTCAGATCCTTTGGTGGTGTATCTATGTACAAATCCTTCAGTTCTTTCCTGGTCCCCCTACTTATATTTCCTTTCTGTAAACCAAGGACATGGCTCCTAAACATACTCCAAGAATTGATGGAGTTGTAATGTTTTCACTCTACTTCCATGGTTCCTCATAATCCCTTCCAAGTCCTAACATATAACTGCCTTCTCTGAATTTTGTTCATGTTCTTCAACTGACACATAAAATTGCTCTCTCTTCTTAACCTTTACTTGTGCACTTATCAAAGGAGCATTCTTTTGTCTGATACATAAAAGTTACCTATAGTGGGGGTCGCTTTTTGGGTGCCACTTGTTGGGAGTGCTCAGCCAAATCCTGGAAATCTTCATGGAGTAATAAGGGGATGAAGACGTGGCAGATTCACACAGAGAAAAACTGTGGTCAAGTGAGTTGTGCACTCTAATGGTGATGTAAGTACAGGGCCCAGCAATTAAGGACATTTTATACATCTGATTCAGGAACATCTCCTTATTGTACACACTTGAACAAGGACCCAGGGTTATCATGTGCAGATGAACAATGAAGAGGGTGCAGATGACCTTGATAAAGGATCTCCACGGTGGAGTAGTTTCAGGTTAAATACACAGTGGAGAAAGAAGATTCAGTAGTTATTTTCTGCACACTGTCAACATCTGCACATAGACCGAGGGATGACTTTGCCACTTCTCTGAGCCTGATGGGAGATGCTTTTGCCATCCCCATGGGTCTGAGGTTATGGAGTCCTTAGTATGGCTGTAGTCATGTCAACAACACAATGGACTCAGAATGTCATATACTCTTTACACATTCATGCTGATCTCCCTCTACTCCCTCAAATAACCCTTCAACATTGTATGAATTCATCTATGTAATGAAATGGCATCTAAGAACCAGAGAATTAAAATTTAAAGAAAGAATATATAAAATTAATTTTTTATAGTTCTGATTCATTTTGTTTTTAAGCATTGGATTTTTTTCTTCAGAAAGGTTGTTTCATCTACTTTTGGAGCAAGTTCTGTCTTGGGCTATCAAATTTACTCTTTAATTATAGAAGCATCTTCACAAAATTTCTAAGTCACTTTGATAGAACTATGACTAATGAACTACTTTACTGGGATATTACTACTTCCTAAATATTTCATGTGTCTTTCCATTCACTTACTTTCTTACTGGTAGCCTTTCTAACTCATAGCTTTATAATGTCAGTGGATAACTTGGTTACTGATACCTTGGTTTCTACCTACTTTGCTGGTGACTGTGACATGTTGGAATATGGAATATCTGGCCTGCAAATGTTCATGACTCTTCTTTAGTAATTTTGAAGGGTAATCCTAGAGTTAATCATTACTAGGTAATTAGGTATGTTAATTTATAGGAATTGGATTGTTGGAGCCACAGGTGGTGGATGAAGCATTGTCTTCTGGACACAGCAGGACAGCCATACATATGAACTCATAGCAATTGTGACATCATACATAAGATCTGTATCCATAAGAGATAGATAGATAGATAGATAGATAGATAGATAGATAGACAGTCAGACAGACAGACAAACAGATAAATGATACATCAGGAGAGTGAGAACTTCAGAGGTTGCTTTCATTAGGGTTCACAAAGTTAGTTTTGGGGCCAGCTATACTGGACTTTTCACATTGAGAAAGTAGCCAGATGAAGGATATCCAGAGAGTTTGTTTTTCTAACAAGTTTCTAGACAAACTATTTGCCCATGACCCTAATAAGGGAAATGTCCAACAGCAGTCCTGCCAGAATTGGGCAGAATGAAAGGAGATTACACAATGAAAGGGGAAAATAAGAAACAATAAGGAAAACGACTTTAGAGCATTATGTCATAGTTAAATAAGTTGATTATACATGAGACAAGAATTTAAAAACTGCAAAAAAGAAAAACAAACACAAACAAGGATATATTAAACTCAGAGAGCTTAGAAGAGAGAAATTCCTTGCAAATTTACTGAACAATATTGTCAACTTGTCTTATGAATGATTCAATTGTTGTACTTGATTGATTCAATCATGTAGTAGTTGTACATGATTCTAAGGAAAAATGTACCACAATAAAATGTTATGAAAATGTTTCACTTTGTGGACCTGTTTTGAAGATTGCTAGTGTAATATATGAAGTTAAATTTTTAAAGTTAATAATTGTATTAACTCAATGTTTGAACTAATGCTAAAGCATGAACCAGTTTATTTTCTGTGAACAATACTATTATCATACAAAATTTTGTCATAAATGATATGAAATAATTCCTAATATGCCTTTGGGCAGTTGGGAAGACAGACTGAAGAAATCACTGGAAATGAACAAGAGTAATGCTTTAAGCAAAATGAGGACAAATGACATCATCAGTGATGAATGTAAATGATAAGACTATTAATTTAGGGCACATTTTGTAGTGTGTAGCAGTAAATGTGCATGCTTTTTATTAAACTCTAGCTGCTATGCAACTAAGAGAATTTTGAAGTTAATGAGAGAATTACACTAAGACATTTGTTTGGAATTATACTTTTTGCAATACAAATGAAACTGACTTATAACTTTTCAGAGAGACTGGGAATGTATATTAGCTTTGAAAAAGTACTGGGTTTATTCTTCTGATGCTTTACTTCATACTAGTTAGTACTCAAATAAGGAACTACACAAACACTATGTCATTGGTCCTGCTTTATAAACAGTCATATGAACAAACACAAATACCAGGTAAAAACTTTTGTGTCTTATTCTTTTTTTTCTTCTTTTTTTTTAGTTTCTCAAGACAGGGTTTCTCTGTGGACCCACCAGCCGTGGCTGTCCTGGAACATGCTTTGTAGATCAGGACGGCCTTCAACTCACGGAGATCCGCCTGCCTCTGCCTCCTGAGAGCTGGGGTTATAGTCCTGCACCACCACCACCCGGCCTTATATTGACTTATTTACTCTCTCTTTCATGTGTTTGTGTGTGTGTGTGTGTGTGTGTGTGTGTGTGTGTGTGTGTGTGTGTGATAGCATGCATGTGGAGGCCAATGTACAACTTGTTAAAGTATATTCTCTCTTTTTGACCATGTGGATTACAAGGTTCGAATTCAGGTTCTAGAGCCTGGCAGAAAGCTTGACTTACCAGTTGAACAATCTCTCCAGCACAAGTTGAGACACTTAGCTAAGAATAAGGAAAACACTTTTTATGTAACAATAGTTGGCAATTGAACAATGAAAACTACTTTTAATACATATGACAATGTTCAACTTTGATTAGCAGGTTACAGTGCATTCTTGGATGAGAATTTACTTTGAACATCTTTCGAAGTACGGAATAAAAGATGAGATGATGAAGTCTTGTCTCGGAAAGCTGATGGTCTCCGCTATTCAAACCTGATATCATTTACTCACTAGTAGATAAACTAGAAATACCCTGCTGCGGTGTTTGGACTTTTTCTGTTCTCTCATAATTTGAGGCTCATAAGTAGTTCAAGATAATTGATTCTCTAGAGGGCAGTAGCTATCGTATTTATTACTAGAACTTTACTGGCTTAAAGGAATAATAGTAATTAAGATCAAAGATCAATGATTCTGTTTTACAGCTGTAACTTGTAAGATTCATGATGTTAGTATAAATTGCTTGTTATTTTAGATTCGTTTTACTGGTTCACTTTAAAAGTTGAGTTATAAAAATTCACACATTAGCCCTTACTAACAATTTCACATTATTGCTACAACTAAATAGTATTGATTGTGACCCTGTTTGTTGCTGGTTTTATACAATGTAACTTACTTGAAAAGCTCTTTATTTATTCTGTTAAAACTCTAAGATTAAAATATTACATTAACCTTTGTAATTACCAATTAGTAGAAACAAGGAGAAAAAAAGGGTATGTATATTTCTCAGATGTGTTTGAAGGTGTGGTATAGACCTTTGATGTTCAGAACTCAGCAAATATACAGAAGGCTCTGAGTTTTATCTGCAGCAGTGTAAAAATAAAAAAAATAATAAAGCAATAGCAATGATTGTGAAAAGCAACAAGTGATATAATGAATGTTTTATATAAGTTAAATCAAAAATAACAACATGTATTATAAGAAAATAAGAAAAGACATGAGGACTAAAGTTGATTTTACAGTAATATATAAAAAAATTGCTAGTCATTTATAAAACACACACATCCTAAAACATTTGAGGTTTTGCTTCCTTGTACTCTATGTTAGGTAGAAGCTTAAGAAGAAAAATTTAAAATTTTAAGTTAGTTCAGCAAAAATTCATGAATTCTGATATCTTTGACATATTTTCTACTTGAATATCTGAGTAAAGAAATACAGTGAGTATAATACATTTACTTCTACAATTTTATATTTTTAAAAATATTTTAATTGTTTCCTTGACATTTTCATACACTAAATTTGAATCAGATTAACCCACACTTTTCTACCTCTTCCCAGTTCTACCCAAAAGCCTATACCCACTCAATTTATTGGTCTTTCTATTTCTCATTCTTTAAGTACACATAGTCTAGTTTGTATTGAACTACTCTTGAGTGTGGAGTCAACCCTGCAGCACGATTTTTATAGAATGTAAACATATATCTGAAATCTTACTCAGTTGTTAATAAACAGAAATACAGGAAACATCCACATTGGATTCTGGAATCAGCTGAATAAGTTCAAATCACATCTATATCATTTCTAGTTATTAGATCTTTGGCCAAATATTGCTAAAAGCTGTTTCCTCATTTGTAAAGTGAGTAGATTCTGGTACGATACTTTAATCCATTTCTGCCATTATAAAAGAAAACATGAGATTAGTTTATAAAGAAACAAGTTCATTAAGCTTACAATGGCTAAGGCCAGAAGTCGAAGTGTAAGAAGAATTTCTAATAGGTCTTTTAATGAAAAACCCGGAGCCCGATATTGGGGTAAATGCTGTACCTAATTCCCTTTCTATTATGACTTGTATTACCAACCAAATACTATCTTTTGATGTCTTTGAAACTTATATACTTTATACCTCTTTAGTGAGTTTCTTTTCTGAATTTGTTAACAAGGAAACTATAACTATAACCATCTAGTCTTCAACTCCATTAGAGACCCAAAAAGGAAATAATATTATGTAAGTAAGCAGGAAGTGCAAGCAAGCGACTTCCAAAAAATGTGAAAAATGACAGAAACAGCTGCCTGAACATTCACCCAGGGTTCCTCTGCAACATTAGGGCATCCATCGTTGACCTACAGGCCTAGCATTTCTGACAGACTCATCTGTGAAACAGGATTTTCTGAAGGGATGTCCTACTTTCTCTTGGCAAAGTTCAATAGGCCTTTCTTTCGTGTCCTGCTTGACAATTTAGACAACATACTGTCAGCAGTCAAGGCAAGGGCATTTTCTTCCCCAGTGGATGGATAACTTGCCACAAAGAAAGTAAACTTTATATGGAGTTTTCTTCAATGCCCATCAGCTTCTCTGAAGTAGATTGATGCTGCCAGGAGCAGACATGTTTCATTGTCATAAAAAAACAAACAAACAAACAACAAAAGAAACTATGTTATTAAAACATCTTAAATGCCATATTTTGTAGATTTCTGAAGTATTTGAAGATGACTTGCCTATTTAAAATATATCTGTTTGACCTTGAAAACATACCTAATCTGACTACAAGTTTGATTGTAATAACTAACCACTAACTTTCATTTCTTTATATTTGAATTAAGTGGTAATAATAACTTTTAAAGACTAGCAATTTGCATTACATTATTAAATGAGCTGTTTAGGTACAATACCTTGAACAAGATTAGAAATGTATGTACAATATATTCTAACAAAAATAATCTCAAATTTGTATCAATATACAAAATTTGTATATAATGTACAAAGATCCAATCCCATGCAAAATATTTAAAACGAGTAGTTGCTTTTTAAAAATAGATTCAATAATCTACCTTTTTATCTTATCATGTTCACCTTCTGACCTTTTCCTTTTCAAAGTAGACTCAATAATCTACCTTTTCTCTATATCCTCTTTTTTCTTTTCAAAGTATATTCAATAATCCACCTTTTATTCCAGCATTTATATGTAATACATTTCTTTATCATTGAAGACCAGATGGCTTTTCCATGATGAAAATGCAGAGGGATACACAGGCCTGAGAAGAAGAAGCAAACTGAGCCATGGCCTCACTTTTCAATAATCTGTGCTCAGAAAATTCAAGTTTGCTTTTTACAAAAACTAATTTTCCATAGATATTTCACAGTCTCATAATTTCCCAAACCTGTCACACTGAACATCAAATTTTAATAGGAATTTTGGAAAGGAATAAACCACAGCAAAACTATAGCATAGATTTATGGTGAGTATTACATGAGTTAATTTGCAGTGTATTTAAACAGTAACCAGAAGAATTTATTCAAAAAACAATCATATGTGTGTGTATGTGTGTATGTGAGTGTGTGTGTGCCATATAAAATGATACAGATTGAGGATTTTAAAATATAAGGGTATTCACCAAATGTATCTAAGACAATAACTGATATTCAACCTTGGTAGAAATACAAAATATGTTTTACAGTTTGATAATTAAAGTCAATAAACTGTACAGAAACCTAAGACACATATTACATGTAGCATAGTTACATGTGAATACAAATGCATTTATCTCATATAAAACTTCTTCATTGACAGAGTTCCAATAAATCTGTATGATGCACCAACACAAAAACTTTATAACGAGATGCCCTTAATATCTGAGGTGAATTGGCTGATAGAATTTTTCAGCTCTTTAAAAAGTGTGTGCCTTTCCACCATCACTTAAGAGTTACTTC
Source organism: Peromyscus aztecus (assembly GCA_902168405.1). Taxonomy (NCBI): domain Eukaryota; kingdom Metazoa; phylum Chordata; class Mammalia; order Rodentia; family Cricetidae; genus Peromyscus; species Peromyscus aztecus. The sequence goes on from CABHPQ010155243.1 coordinate 36,919, forward strand.
AGTTCAATTTATTTATTTTCTGTGAATGGTTTATAAAAATAATGTTTCAAAACCCCCAGAATACTGTGGATACTTAATAAATGAAGATGAAATACTGATAACAAATTTTTACCATGTAGCGTGTAGCATTTCCCAAATGCCTTGGACTAGTTACAAGCACAGTTAAGGACCATATGATTGCTTAATCAGATCTCAGGAGATCACTGAGAACTCCAATGAAATGGAAATTAACTATGTTTATATCTTTATACAGAGTGATTTCTTCTTCTTGTATGCATTTCTCGACTAGGATATTTGTGATCATTAATTAGGTAACTGAATACAAATTAGGCCATTTCCCAAAAGAGGAAAGCTTAATTTCCCAATATTCAATAGCTGTTGACCACTGTGGTATTCAGGAATTGAACTGGATATCCTACCAATTAGCAGTGCTTCTCTGTGGTAAAATATTCATTAACTCAATTAAAATAAAGTCAGCCAATCACAATCCTTCTTGAAGTCACAGAATCTAGAAGTCTTAAAGTATAAAAAAAATTCTTGAATTATTTAAGGTTTACAAGTGTCCAATTCTCAGAAAAGCTTACAGATACTGAATTATATTGTCCAGTCTTGGACATGTAAGTACTATAGACAGAATTCCACTACTGTAAAATAATAACACAAATGTGTGAGTGCAGAGATCCTGACAGATGCTCTACATGTGGTTTTTCAATCAGCCAGTTTGATAGACATTTTTTTTTCATTTTTTGCATTAATTTCAAACTTCACCCTAATTTAAGCTTGAGATACTGTAGCAGGAATCTTAGAGAGTCTTATTAATAAAACAAACTCAGAGCCAAGTATTGGGGTGAAGCTGGAAGATCAGAGAGACAGAACAAGCCACAGCTTACCTCACCTGGCCAACTTCTCAGCTGGTCTTGTTTCCTCAGACTGGAAGCCTCTGTGTCCTCATATCCAAATGGCTCTCAGCTGAACTGTGCTGCTAGAAGCCTGAAAGCTTAACCAGCCAAATGCTTAACCAGCCAAAATGCCTCTAGTTTCTGGTCCTCACGCCTTATATACCTTTTTGCTTTCTACCACTACTCCCTGGGATTAAAGGCATGTGTCACCATGCCTGGCCGTTTCCAATGTGGCCTTGAACTCACAGAGATCCAGAGGTATTTCCGCCTCTGGAATGCTAGGATTAAAGGCGTGTGCTACCACTGCCTATCCTCATGTTTAATATTGTGGCTGTCCTGTTCTCTGACTCCAGATAAGTTTATTAGCATGCACAATATTTTGGGGAACACAATACCACCACAAGATACAAGTTTAATGTTATCTACGGAAGAAAATGAAAGACAAAGGGTGGGAGCACATGGTGAATTTTAGTGTTCCATCTTAGCAATAATATCCATCTGTTCTAGCCCAGCATTCAAACATAAGTTCACTTGTGCAACGTGGAATAGAGAGTTGCTACTGGGGTACCAGAAGAAAAACACACCTTCAGTGAAACAATGAGCATTACAACCAAAGGATTAATTCGTAAAAATATATCCATTTAAGTAACAGATATAAAGAACATATTGCTAAAAGTAGTGAAAAAAATTGGTTATAAGATTGAATAGAAAGGAGGAAGGATTCACTGTTACCAACTGGATATACTGTAGCCTGGAAAGGTCTATGTGTGTAACTAGATCCATCTGTCTATACCTTCACAAATTTTCTTCTATCTTCAATTGTTTTTATAATGTGTGAAATAGAGAATAGGTATTGCTGGAACTATTTCAACTTTTTTTTAGTTGATATTTCCAGCTACTCAAGGATCTGTTATGAGAATTCAGTTAGTAAAGGTCCCACAATGGATCATGTCTTCACTCTGAGGCCAAGCCTCAAACACATGAACCCTTGGGAGGGATAACTTATATTCAAACAAAAACAGCCCTAAAATTTCTATAAGTAAACCAACCTTGACTTTGAAAATATCCAGCTGTTGAGTAATAATTCAAAATTAGATTCCCCCACTTAGAATCTTCATTGAATACCCCCTAGTTATGTGAATAACAGTTTTGACCCTTCAGAAAATGTAGTACTAATAAAATACCATGTAATGATGGAAGCATATCATGAATCTGTGAGTGATAGGTCCCTTAGGGAAATTTTTTCATTTACAGTTATCTCAGGAGTATGTCTATATATAATTTGTATGTATAACTTAGATATTTTCTTAGACAAATATGAGGTTGATAATTCATGCTTGACATCAGAAGTAGCTCTATTCCTTCAAGTTAGGAGATAACATCAGAAATGGTGTGAAACAGAACACCCATAGCCAAGTGGCACTATCAGTGGCGGGGGACATGAGTACAGAAGTGAGTTTAACGACAAAGATATGTGAGAAATTTCCAGAAATGTAATCAATTAAGTTGAAGACAGGCAAAGGTCCAGTTGTAATGCAGAAGATTTATGTAATGGAAAATTATACTAAATTAAAAAATAGTCTATCAGATAATATCAGCAAATTTAATCAATAAACAGTAGGTTATTTCCCAAAATATTCTAAGAAATATAGCAGGGTGCTAATTTCAAAGACCCAGTATTGTAGCTAGAGTTTTCCAGTCCTGCCTGGCCCAAGGTCAGGACAAATCTCTCTCACCCGCCAGTCCCATAGCTGCTCAGACCCAACCAAGTAAACACATAGAGACTTATATTGCTTATAAACTGTATGGATGCAGCAGGCTTCTTGTTATCTAGTTCTTATATCTTAAATTAACCCATTTCTATAAATGTATAAGTTGCCACATGGCTTGTGACTTACCAGTATCTTTTACATGTTCCTTGTCATGGTGGCAGCTGGCAGTGTCTCTCTGCCTCAGCCTTCCACTTCCCAGAATTCTCCTCTGTCCTTGTCCCACCTATACTTCCTGCCTGGCTACTGGGCAATCAGTGTTTTATTTATTAACCAATCATAGCAACATTTTTAACATACAGAACATCCCACAGCATAGTATTACTGTTTAAATATGAAATGACTCCATAGACTCATGTGCTTAAACTCTTGGTACCCTCTTGTTGGCGATATTTAAAACCCTTAGGAGATGGAACCTCACAGGAGGACTGGGCCAGGGGCAGACCTTTTGACTTTACACTTCTGGTTCTCTCTCTGCTTCATGATTGAAGCAGCATTCATTGTTTAAGTGTTTCTTGGAAATAGAAATTGTGAATGATCTAATTAGATACTTATTGAGAGATTTTGAGTGTCTTAGTTTTCTGGACTCATTGTAGTATAATTCAAGGAAAGCTAAAAGAACCGAAGAAAGAAATTCTCGGCTAAAGGAAAATAAGCTTAATGGTTTTGAATATTAATATCAGAAGGAATACTAATAGTATATCAAATAAATTCTGATATTTCTTGTCTGAGAATACAAAATATGTTTCAATTTAATACAATATGTCTTGATTTTGATGTATTTTCTTGTAATTCTATACCTAGAAAATAAGTAGAGAAACACATGAAACAAACAAAAGAATTCCACAAGATTAGGAGTTTATACTTCTATGTTTTCCTAAAATTTCCTTGGATAATATCCTTAGAGGTAGCACTAAAAAGGGCTCCCTTTCCAAAGATTTCATGCCTAAGTTGGTTGATTGAAATTACATATAATCTTATGTGCACATACATATATCAACAATAATCAATTAAAAATACACTATTAATGTTTCATCTTATATATAAAGTTTGAAAAGTTTTGGCTTAAAATGTGACTCTAAATGCAATGTGTCTACATTTGTTTGAAGTAGTTTCATCTATTTATTATGTGTTTATTCAAAAGTTACCAATAAAAACAACATAAGGAAAATATTTTTAGCTACAGATTCTTCAAATATAGTTCTCTATAAACTAATACAGCTCTGCTCATAATCATAGTCAATTGATGTGTCTATTTCCTACCTCCACATATTTGTGTATCTCTTAAAATTTTGTAGAATTAATGACTCAAGATTTATGAGATTTTATTGTCTATAAATATAGGAAGATTTATAGAATATAATTTATTAGGGCCAAAATGAAGTATAATTGTCTTCACTTGTTTTAAAGGAGAGGATTCAAACATTGATCTACCAACTGGTAGACTGTTGAAATTTTATTGCTATTCTTGACAAGCCCACTCCCATCACAATAAATCCATTCTTGGTTGACTTCTCATTCTTTTAGCAATTAACACAATTTATCAGGTCATGAATATGCAGCAAAAATAACCCTTGACAGATTTTCCTCCATCCTGGTTATGAAAGCAGGCTTCATTTTTCCATATGGCACTCCAACTGCTGGCACAATTGTCTTATTTCACTTGGCACTGATGGCCCTATTACTGTATTTATTGCCTTTTCTTATCAGTGTGCATCCAAATTAACCATTTTGCCACTAAAAGCAGAACTATTCAATCATTTCATTTTAAAAGTGACAAGACTTTTTCATTGTCTGGAGCATTTTAAGCAAAGAGCTGAAATTAGATTTGTAAGTAAACACAATATGGAAGAATCCTTCTGTGCTTTAAGGCCTCCGCTGTACTAACTTTTTCCTATATATCCTCCATCTTACACAAAATTAGTAGAATTGAATACATGGTACAGGAGGATTTCAGATTTCAGAATCCACTTTTGCCATTATAGAAAGCTTGCTTTCTAATCTCCTACCAGCCAAAGAAAGAGGCTTTGTGTGTCTCACTATACACTCAAAATGGATACTTGTTATTTGTACAGTGCTATTAAGCAGAAGAAAAGAAACTAAGACAGACTACTCATCATTCATGGTAGCTTAAAACATCCAAGACTTAACAAGATGACAGTGATCCTGCCCTTTGTTATTTATATTTGTTTCCTGTGGATCAAAGTCAGGGCCTTGAGCATGCGATGTGACGTAGGCACTGTCCACTGAGCGACATCTGCAGCCCTATGTTGCCTTATGATTTAAGGATTTCTATTCAGTTTAGGAGAAACTTGGTGATGATCCAAGATATGCAATACTTTACATATTATAATCATTTCAGTTATAAGAGTATATAGAAAAGATTTGATTTCTTTTTATATATATATTTTATTTTATAATTAATTTAATTTTACATATCAGCCAGATTCCCCTGTCCTCCCTTCTCCTTCCTCCCAGCCTTCCCCCCTAACCCACCCCCCATTCCCACCTCCTCCAAGGCAAGGTCTCCCCTGGGGATTCAGCTCAGCCTGGTAGATTCAGTTGAGGCAGGTCCAGTCCCCTCCTCCCTACACCAATGCTGAGCAAAATGTCTCAGCATAGGCCCTAGGTTCCAAAAAGCCAGCTCATGCAATAAGAACAGGTCCAGGTCCCACTGCCTGGGGGCCTCCTAAATATTGGAAAAAGCACAGGGACAAATAGCCAAACTAGTGGAAACACATGAATTGTGAACCAATAGCTGAGAAGCCCCCATGGAACTGGACCAGGCCCTCTGGATACGTGAGACAGAAGATTTGATTTCTAAGGCAGTGGTGAAGAACTAGCATTATAGGGTAATGAAGAAAATTAGGTTCATATTTGAAACAGACATTAAGGACCACTCAGATCTCATACATCAATAATAAAAGAAGCAAAAATGAATAGAAAAAAAACCAAAAAACCTTCAACATTCCTAACTTCCTGTGTAGGAATAGTAAATGTGAGGAGTGTTTTAACTGTTTTATCATTATTAATTATAATTATCATCATCATTATTATTAATTATTAGAGTAAATAAATGATAATTACTTTTTGAGTCTGACTCAAAAATTTATATAGCATTCTGTATAAATGTGTTTGTGAAAATTTTTAGCACTTACAATCATACCTTTTAAGGTTTATAAGAATTTAAAACCAATAAATTTATAGAACATATCTGTTAGCTTGAGGTGGATATGTATTTTATAATACTGTTTTATTGTCCTAATTTCATTTTAAAAATACCCTAAAAGTATGATAAAAATAATGCTGTCAAAGATTAGGCCAGAATTAATGTCATTTAACAGCTTTGTATGCATTGTATAAATAATATAATAAAAATTATTTTAAAGCAAAAATTCTGAAATTAGAAAATATTATTTTAATCCTGAAACATTCTTAGAAACTTTCTACTCTTTGTAATAAGTCATGAAAACAGCATTTAATATGCCAACATTGTAAGTCTTGATAGAGTTAGGTACAGTCCACTCAATGAGCTCTTGGACAGAAACAAAGTATGAGTAAATGCAGAAAGGCTGTATGTGAAGACGAAGAACATTTACTCAGAGACAGATGAATCTCACTAGTTGGCCCTTTCCATAGAAACTCTTTCCCCCACCATTACTTGGTTTTTGGCTTGCTAGCTGTTAAGTATTGGCATTTGATGGCTTGCATGCATCATGCACACTTCTAGATATTTTCAAATGTTAGGTTTTGTATATATTCAATATGAGTCTTTACTGCATTCTTGATACCACACCATTATCCTCTATGAATGATTGTGTTTGAAAGACAAAACAGAATGTTATAAACTTGAAAGGGGCAACATGACAACATCCCAAAACTGATCATTGAGTGTTTGCTCTTGTGGTATTCTCTCCTGTGTTTGGGACAGAAGGTTGGAAGATACTGACAGTGTGCATTTGCTACCTGATGTCCCAAGTCCATTTCTGTTTATTTTTTATCTGAAATTGAAGCATAATCCCTTTTTCTCATTTACATGTTTTCTCCAAAGTCTCAAAGGAAAATGCCCAGAGTATTTCATAAACATCCCATTTCTTACAAGTTTAAACTTCCTATATGAGTATAAAACAAAAGAATAAGTGGTAGCTAAAGAAAAATTAACACATTATTCAAGATTCAAGATGAATGATTTGAGCAAATGCATAGGATTTTGCTAACTCACCTAAAACTTTAGAGCATCTAGTCATTTTCAGTCTTCTCTTGCGTATTTTTAGGTGACTGTTGTGTTAGAATTTAATTATCAAGTATTAAAAATAAGTTCTAAGAAATAAAGGAGGGAAAGTTCAAAGGAAGAAATTCAAGGAAAGAGGGGGAGAACTAAGAAAGGGAGAAAAAAGAACAATGATTCACCACACCACAGGTGTGGAGCTTCAGTGTAGTTAAAGTCTCACAGAAACATAGCGGGCATTGATCCATGGGTCTGCTTCATTATTGTGAGAATAAGGGCCCCTGATATATATGTGGCAGAGTCTGGTTAGGGTTCACCAAAGTACAACTACAAGCACAGCTATTCTTCTTCTTAATTCCCAGTCTCATTTGAAATTTAAGTACACTTCCAATAAAGTGAGACAAATCCCTATTATCCCATGAAAACACGGATTATGTTACAACACATTTCCTTCCAATGGGGAAAAAATTTTATTACTTAACACTGAAGTACTGAAACCATTAGTATACCCTTTTAGACTTAAAATAAAATGTGTGTGTTATGTGCCTGCAACTCCCAGGGGGGATTATAAATGGTGTCACAACGCACTGCAGATCCATTAGTAGCAGCATGGTATTCAACCACAGGTCTTGCTAATAGTCTAAAGTGAAGTAACATTTTATATGTATATGTTTTAGTTCAAAACAGAGAGAAAATGTAAAAAGAAAGGAAAAGGAATAAAACCAAGGAAAAATAGAAGAAAGGAAAAGGAAAGGAAAAAATCCTTTCCTTGTATTCAGGTGCATATTAATCTTAAAGTTTTGTTTCTGGAAATCTAAGTATGACACATAAAGAGGAAAATGAACGAATACTTTATGGTCCAGTATTTTGAAAAGTTGTCTGTCATGCAAGAATTAATAAAAAAAAAGCATGGTCCTTGTAAACTTATTCAACATAATCTTCTTTGAAATGACAAATGAGAGTTGTAGCATTTTAAAATTGGGGGATATAACCTAATTTGGGATAGATATATCAAGACATGCTAAATCCTGTTTATATAAATCCAGTACAGAAAATGCTAATTGGCTTCTCAGTGTGACTTACCACATCACCTTTGCAACAAAATTGCTATAATTACTATAACAAAAGGTGAGTAGAAACTTTATAGTTATGAAAGACAAAACTGCCCCATTTCTGGAAAAATAGAAAGCAAAATATGGTATAATTTTTAAGTGAAATAATTTATACCATGATTTTTCTCTTTTTTAAAAAAGTCTACTTTCAAAAGTTGGAAGGTAAATAAGTAATGTCCTCCTTAGAATGTATCACATGCAGCCCAAACATGGCTCTCTTTGACTGCTAATATGACAGATGGGATAGTGAGAAGGACATTTGTGGGAGAGAATTTTGCCTCACAATGCTTATTTTATTCATTTATAACAATAATAATAATTATGACTATAATAATTATTATCATTGGTGTGTGTGTGTGTGTGTGTGTGTGTGTGTGTGTGTGTGTGTATTTGTGCAGAACCCAGAATTTTCTCAAGAAATGTAGCTCCACTCTTGGCTACTGAATAGTGTCCTAAGGCCACTGAGCTCCATTAGCACTGTCTTTTTTTTTTTTAAGAGCCATGCTGAGAGTAGCAATTCTGATCATTATTTTCCCAGGAAAATATAGGCATATGTTCACTCATTCTGCCATGTTGCACTTAAGTGATTAAAAATTCATGTTCCAAGTAAGAAGCTGTTAAGTAGCTAATTATTTATTCTGTTTACAAGATATGCCCCAACTGGTTAGGGGAAATGGATGCTGGGGATGAAGAAATCACTAACTTTATTTAGGGTTAGAAGGGCAACCTGTGTCCTGGTGAATATACTCTCAAGTAGCTCAGGCTGATAGACTGGCATAGGCACATAGGCCACCCATTAAACAAATGAAGAGTTCATATTTGGGAAATATGGAATATATTGTATCTCTTGACAATACCACAAACAAAACCTATTTGAAATTCATTATCAGAGAAACTCAATTCATTATGTATCCCAAACTAGCTTGTTGAATAGAAGAACATTTAAATAAAATTGAATACGTATCATAGTAATGAGTTTTCAAAGGAATAATTTGGGGAATAAAATATCAGAATAAAGTATAATAAACATATTTTAAATATAATGTGCACCCACAAGTGTGCATACTCAACTGTTAAAATGCAGTTAGAAGGATATTTAACATGCTGTCTGAAAACTGCTAATGAAAGGCATTTTATAAAGTCCTCAGAATTAATAAGATGGATATGGATTTATGTTCTCCAAAGAAATTCAGTAGCACTGTCAATTGTCTTATTATTCCTGTGATTTGCATGAAGGATGCCCAAGCTATAGAGATGATGGTGACAGAGAGTGCTGAGGAGTGTGCATGCATATATTCTCAGAAAGCTGTCAGTGGTTTTTCATAAATCTGTTCTACAGGACAAAAGGTTTCAGGACCAACAGGAGCAGGAGAGTGGTCTGGGAATGTGAAGAATCTCAATGGCAGTTGGGTAAGGCTTCAATCATTTATTCAACTTCTGTTAGCAAGCTGAAGGTCACTTAAGATTTCTGCAACTAGAAATTAGATATTTCAAAATGAATATGTGATTAAGATATTCACTGAAATGTCTGGAAAATAGACTTCTATCCATTAAATAAAAACAAATAATTAACATGATACAATTAAAAATCACATAACATTTACATAGAAAAATATAATTATATTCTTGTATGATCACATCTTTATTACATTTTGGTAGTTTAAGAGAGCATGTTGCATTCTTTTGGATCAAGAGAACAAAACAGATTAAACTTTTTTCATAAATGATTTTCCTTTATAACTTATGATACAAGGTTGCCAACATTTTATTTCTAATACAAAAAGAGATGACAAAAGAGCCACTGATCATAACAACAGATGAAAAGTACTGATTTAGGTCCCTGTGACAATGGTGCCAACATGTGCCAATTCTGTTATGTCATGTTTTAACCTGCATTTATTAAAACCACTAGACTAATATAAAATAAAATGAAAGGCACTGGTTAAAATTATAACTGCAAATGTTCTGTGTATTTATTTTACCTGCTGATAACTTCTGCTCCATCCCTTTTATATTTGCACAGCTGTGAGAATACTTTTTAACTCTTTCTGTTGACAGGTTTCAAATATATGAAACATCTCAGAACACTGGTGGAATGTTTATCTTTCATTAATGTGCATTTTATCCTGTCTTTTTTTTCATTTATCCTACTTGTAAAATTGTTAATCGTCATATACTTAGATAAATGTATAACATATAAAATATCAAATTAATTATTTCGATGTTATGGAGCACAATACTATTAGGATTATTCATAAAACCACTTAGTGCAGTAGCCAAAACAACAAGTCATCTAGAGTAACTCAGAAAGTATTAGACGGGATTTCTGTTATTGGAACAAATGCCTGAGCTAGATCAATTTATAAGCAGAAAAGCTTTATTGCTGTTTATAGTTTCAGATCATATTCACTTGGTTCTTTTGCTTTGCTCTTGTACTAATACAGTAGCGGAGGATGCCTGTTCATTCATAGAACCAAGAGGGAAATGGGTAGTAACTATTTCCCTCACATGTAATCCCTCAGTGACCAGCTTCCCATTAGTCCCTAACTACCCAAAACTTCTCAGTTTACTCTTTGCACTCTAAGAGGGTCTTTGTAAACACTGAAGGTATAAACTCTTTACCCACCTGCCTTTGTAAAGCTTTATTGGATCATCAGTCTAGGGACTCAACCAGTGTTAGTGAAAAATAACTTGTACGCACAGCACTTGGGTCTGTCCAATTTGCTTTGTAGGGTTGTTGGTGATTTAGTATAGCCAGGGAGAGGCTACTTTGCTCTTTGGAAGAGTGCTGAATTATTTTGATATTGGTTGGTATATGAATCAAAGTACACATTTTAACATACAATATAAAAAATATTTATATTCATTTAATTCTAACAAAAGAAAGCTATACATTTAGTTATTGCCTATATAGCTATAACTTTATGCATATATATATACAATTTCTATATGAAAATTTCATAAAGCAACTGATAGTAGAATATATAGGTAGTAGAAGTGAAGTGTAATTGGAAATGTACAGACCCTGAAACTAATCTCTGGAAAATTTCCTGATATTCACATATTCAGAAATATAAATGAAGTTTTGTCACTCAAACTAGAAGACCTTTATGTTCCAAATGGACTTGGATGTGCATCATATATAATTATAACTACCCATAACAACATTCTGTAGTAATCAAACTAATTCCATGCTAGGGAAGGAACTGATTTATTTTATGTCTGTACATTTAAAAATGTGCAATTTACAATTTAAAACTGCACATTATACAATAAAACCATCTAAACTTGCAATTTTAAAGTAATTATTAGTGAAGTAATCAAATCACGATGTCACAATTAGGAGGGAAGTGTTACACCATTGTGTCATCTGGTTAACTAAAAGACAATTGTTTTTCTGGACTTTATTATCAGAGTTTACAAGAAAAGAGAAGTAGCCACTTCTCTGAGACTGGCAGCCCAGAAAACACAGCTAGGTGACAAAAGATATTTGAAAATATCTAGAAGAGTGACATTCTAGTTTGAGTGATTTTTTTAAAAAAAAATGAGTAATTGTCATTTTAAGCACTGACTTCAAATATTTTCATATAATTTTTAAACAGATAACTTTCTTGAAATAAATTAATCATTGTCAATAATCTGTTAGGCATCATTTTATCTTGTGATTAGTTTCAAGTCTTTTTTTTTTAAATGTGTCTTTTACAGTAGGAAAGAACAGGATAATGCAAGTTCAGTGAGGAAGTAATGATGCTTAAGCAATACCGGAGAAGAAACTGCTGGGTAGAGCGCTGGTGTTAACAATGAATTATTTCTATGTACCGGTGGTTGATGGGAACACATCTTCTGTTACAGAGCTTGCATGGCCACATCTAGGTCTGGAACCAAGTCATTCCCCTCAGTATGGTAACTGCTGCCATTTTCTTCCTGTTACTGAATTGCCACAATTCTTCCTTTAAACACTCATGGCAGCAGATATTCCTTGCTGAATAACACCACAAAGTGTTTTAGGATATTTGCTCAGGCTTATAACTTCACAAATGTAGAAAGAGTCAGAGTTTCTGTTGTTGTTTTAATTGGTGAGGGTTATTTTTTTGGACATGGACTTCTTTTTTTATTTAATTTATTTTATTTTATTTTACAACATAATTCAACTTTACATATCAGTCATAGATTCCCCCGTTCTCCCCCCTCCCCCCCCCCCCCCCCCCCCCCTGCCCACCCCCATTTCCATCTCCTCCGAGGCAAAGACTCCCCCGAGGATTGAGATCGACCTGGTGGACTCAGCCCAGGCAGACATGGACTTCTTTTAGGCTGAAAAATGCTAGGTCTACATATCCAACAGGTAGAAAACTCTACTCAGTCATTCCCCACTGTTTTCCAGACTTCCCATGTCTTCTCAGAACACTTTTTGCTTTTAAAATACCATAATTTTACTTCACAGTTTCAAACTTGTCATAAAGTTTACTTATTGAGTGAATCAAAACATGGAAGATCAAAGCAAAAACTACAATTTAAGTTGACAAGTGATTGAAAGGCATGGTCATCTTTATTCATGTTTCTATATTATCATATGAAATACATCAATGTTATGTGAAAACAAAATACCAGCCAATTATTTTAGATCACTCAGTGTTGCAAAAAGATAGATTAAAAGTAACTAATTATTTAATCCATAATCAAAAGTAAAGACATGTAAAATATTCCCAGTTTTTAATTATTCTGCTTGGGAGACTATATAATCATTCAAAAGAATCTTGCCTCATTCAAAAACTGTTTTAACTTCCTATAGTGCATTGATTGTTTCTTCCCTGTCAGAATTTATGACACATGCTTTTGTACATCCTCAATGGGAAATCCATATTCGTGGAAAATGAGTTAATTGTGAAAAATACCAAATGATTTAAAGTCAGATTCAATGAACACTGCAAGGTCATGTGATCACTGAAAAACACTTTAATCAGATGTTTAAAGGCATCTGAAAGTAATGTAATAAAGAACACACTCTTATCATCAAAATGGAATAATTAAGGAAGAGCATTATTCAGTTTAGTATATAGCTTTTAAAAGTTGCTGCCTTGAAGCAAGATTCCAGTATCAAGTTTGGCTGTGAAATTGTAATAGATTTGCACAACACTCTTTACGGCTTCATGTCATGAGACTATATTCTAAAAGTTGCTATTCACTGACTAGCTATTATGCTCATATTATTTTTCTCTATTTTCCTACTTTTCTTAATATTTTCACTTTCAATGTGAATATTCTTTGCATATTTTACCCTTAAATCGTGACATTTAACGTAAGTGTGTATCGTACATTTAATATATATCCCCACACCTCCCTATCTTTCCTATTTGAATACTTCCCATTCATTAGTCATTTATTTTTTCCTAGTTTCACATCTATTTTAAAGTCACATATACATGCATAATTACATATATGTGTTTAATATCAGTGATCATAAATGAGAGAAAACACATTTGCCTTACTTACACTGGTTTACTGCATGTAGTATGATTATCACAAGATACATCCATTGTCTGCAAATGACATACATTTTTTCTTCTTTATATTTGAAAAAATTTAGTCTCTATCATCTATCTGTCTATCTATCATCTACCTATCTATCTATCTACCTATCTATCTATCTATCTACCTATCTATCTATCTATCTATCTATCTATCTATCTATCTATATACACATATATATATCCTTATATGTGTATATATTTATATCACATTTCTCATCCATTTCTATGTTCTTTGATACAAAACTTGTTACCATAACTTAATTACTGTTCGCAGTGTCATAATAATCATTGATATGAAAGTATCTGTGTGATAATGTTGATCTCAACTTCTTCAGGTAAATACCTAGAAGTTACATTTGGTCATTTTTGAAACTTCTGTAATAATCATCTTACTGTCTTTGTTACTGGATTCTGAACAAAGAGGTGTGAATCCCAGGGTTCTTTGGGAAAACAGCTTTTAATTATGCTAGCAGATTGGCCAAACTTCTGTTAGAAAAAAAGAAACATTTAATTATATGATTTTTGCCTTTTTGTCTCCCGTACATGGCAACATATAATTTTATTTGCTACTTTAAACAAAGCATAGTGGGGGATTTTAATGTGAAGGGAGATGGAGGGAAAGGCTGCAATGAAGATTTCTTGTACACTCAAGAACACAAATCAGCCTATAAAGCTGATTTTGCTTGCATTGACTTTCTTGGGGATCCCCATCATGTTCCCCTCTTTAATGCTCGGATTCCTTCAGGGTCAAAGAGCATACTTTCTAGGGGCTTATATTTCCATGACATCATTACATGACAAGCTGGGGGTTTTTTTTGTTATTTTTTTAAATTTCCTTTACCAAAGCCTTAATTTAATTGGCAATTGTGTGGACTATAAAGGACAGATTATGTCAGGCTCATAATACAAAATCATGATACTTATGAGGTTCCCCTACAAGTTGAAAACCATCCTCCAAGTAAGTTATCTGGGTTCCCACAGTTCACATCTGTATTGGAGCAGGAGTATGTCTGCATGATTCCGATATGAGATCTGTTAGTATCTCTCTTCAAGGACTTAATCTAAAGTGTCTGAACTCACTACTATTTTATAGTGTTTTAGATGAGCCAAGGTATCGTGAAAAATACAACTCCAGTGCCATACCTGGCCAAGGCATCCAATGTAGGGCTGTGACAAGCTCAGAAGCAGTCTCCCAGTATTGGATGATAGAATTTCTTGAAAGGGTGGGGGGAGTGTCTCAGCTCACATAAATCTGCTCACCTTTGTCTGTATTCTTCTTCTAAGGCAAGAATAGCAAATTTCTTGCCAGATTCCATTTCTCAGAGCCCCATAGCTTTACATATATTAAGAATATTGTGATTGGCTAAAGAGGGAGGGTCAGCAATCTGAGCCCCAGCGATTAAGATTTTCTCCTCTCTGTGGACCTCGATCCATTTCCCACAGGGGGATATTGAAGGCATATTGACCCTTACAGTCACAAAGAGAATGGATTGTCTATTGTACACGCAAGTCCACTGAATTTCTCCTTGGCACTTAAAGAGGGTGTAATCAAATATAGTGTATTCATAGCCTGTCTTGGTCATGTGGATGCATGGGTCACAGGAAGGAGCTTCACAGGCCTTGGAAGGAATTCAAATGGGAAGACAGATTAATAGCAATGAATGGTAGTAATATGTACTATATGAAAAGATAAAAGAATTCTAAAACAAGATTTTTATCACATTTCCAGTAAGCCTGGGATTTGGCAGTCAGACTATGGTGAAGATTAAATGAAATAGTTATAATACATAAATGTTAAGGGATGACAAAACACGTATGTATAATATATATAAAAGTTAATGGTGACAATATATAAAGAAAAGTTATGGGTTGACAATACATAAGGAAATCAACAAAACAGTCTGCTTGTTTCAGTAGGTTGTCAAATCCTCAAGCGTCTGCTAGTAGCATGAATCCTAATTGGTCTTAATAATAAAAATCCAGAGCCAGATATCAGGGTAAAAGTGGAAAGATCAGAGAAACAAAGGAGCAAGTCACAACCACACTCTTACCTCCATCTCCTCAGCAGAAGAGGGGCTTAGCCCCTGTTTCCATCCTGCTTTATCACTTCCTCTGTCTGCCCAGCCATATCACTTCCTGTCTGTTCTCTATACAGACCTCCAAACCTCTATGGTTAGCTAATGTCTAACTCAGCCCTCTGATCTTCAGGCAAGCTTCATTTGTTAGTGCACAAGCAAAATATCACCACATTTACTGGGTATTCACTGCTTCTAGACTATCAGTGCAAGGAAGTCTTCTGGAACCTCCCCAGATAGTCAGTCCATACAATATCAACAGACAGGAGCAAACTCTCAGTCCTGAGACACTGACTTTGTTCTGTGATGGGCCCCTATCATATAGTAACTAGTTTACATTCACAGTACCAGTTTCTGAGGGTTCTCTTTCGTCCACATATGTTCCAGCATGCATGTGCTGCCTTGGTTTTATTAATGACTGCTATTCTCATTGGAGTAATATGGAAGGTCAATGCTGTCTTAATTTCATTTCTTTTGTTGTGTTTTATTTCTTTTCATGTTTTTTTGAGAAAAGATCTCACTATGTGCTTCAGACTGGCCTGGAACGTTGTTGTCCAGCTTGAAGTCAAATATATGGCTCAACTTCATCCCAACTGACAACATTTACACTGTAACCTTAGTATGTCTAATTTAAATTCTAATACCTATTAGCATAAAATGATGATAATAATTATACATCTTACCATAGCTATAAGTATTAATTATAATTAACATATATGTAATTTAATTCACATTTATTAAATACATAAATTACAATAATATATGCACATACTCTCAGAAATCCTTTTAATCCAGTAAATAACATGGGAAATTATTAATATCCATATAAATTATGTTTCCATGAAACTGTCATTTCCAGATCCTGTAGTTAGTTCTATTGTTTTTTCACACATTGATACAGTTAGAGAACTTTTCTCATGTTTGTGATAATTTGACTTCAGTCAGTAACTCTGGAAACTTGTGATTCATCCTTAGCTGTAGAATCTTCTTAGTTGGCGGTTAGGGACACTTCCTTGATTAATGTAATTTAGTGAAAAGAAGTCACAATGTTGTCAATTATATATATTTCAAATCTTCGTAAAGAGTCCAAGAATACAACAGGACTAAAGAGAGTCAGTTTTCTCTCTTCAAGGAAGACTAGTACAGATGAGATGAGATTTGATGTGCCTCTCTGTGTGTGTGTGTTTGACTAGGTGACCTTTTTTCCTTGTGGAATGTATAAGACTCAGTAACTAGTTTATTTTCACTTGTCACTCGCTTCTTCTATCTATGTTCCTGAAGTCAAATTGAAATGTTTTATATTATGACCAAATCTGTATGCCATAAACCAAAGGAACCTTTGTAATCAAAGGTGGATACTACCGAGAAAGATGGAAAAGTAGGAGCTTTCTAGCATTTTTCATGCCATAACATTGCTTTGGAAATTCCTCATAAATGAAATTTTCTTTCATTGAAGTCTTACTTCCAGAAGAAACATTCTAGCACACAAATGAAGTATGAGTATGATGTTTTTAGTTCCAGGAAGTTTATGACCATAAAACACATTTACCAAGTTTAGAACAAGGGCGCAGTCTGAGAAATGCATCATTGGGCAATTGATGTATATATCATAGAATGGACATATTTAGATGCATATTTAAGAGAGTGTAAAAAAAAACTAGACTTAACACGTCACTTTTGTGTGCTGCCCATTAGGCCACAAACATGTATATCATGCTACTCTATTGACAATATAAACTATTATGAAAGCTAGTAATATATGATTTAATACCAGTGGTTTTAATTATAATACTACATTGTGTATAGTGCCCAGTAAGCTGGTTTGTTACATTTTGTCCATTGAGAGTGTGGTACATTTTGTTATACAACTATCACCTCAAATATATTAATAGTGTATTGCATTATGGCATTAAAACACAATGAAAAAATCATAGAAAATATGAATATTTTAATTTGTTATTTCATAGACATAACTTCTTTCATATCATCCACTATTTATTAGAATGTCATTATTTTATGTGTATGAGTTTAGTCAAATTAATAATGCAATAATTCTGTAGTTATGCTATATAAGTACTATGGAATTCACAAAATGATAAAAATTGAAAATGTTGCCAGTTTAAGTATTTATAATTTTTTTAGTTATTTCAAAATGTGTATATTCTAATTTTTGCAAATCGATCATGAAACAGTATGAATGTCACACCAGCAGCAGTCTCAATCACTGGATGTCTACCACTTTTCTTGATTGCATATTATCTCTTGTAATTGACTTAATATGGTGTTGCTTTGTTCATTAGAATACCCACATGCACAAAATTCTGTTTGAAATTTTGCCAGTAAATGACTATAATGAATCATGGAATTTGAAATAAGGGGTCAAATTAGAAAAGTGTGAAATATATGATAAGTATTATAACCACTACACTTTTGTCCATATATTATATATTAACTAGATTTTATAGTACTTTTACTGTAAGTAGAGTAGATCTTTAGGCACAAACTGTAATAAATGGCTTTTGCAAGTTATTCCCAGTTGTGCAACAGAGGCAATATCACTTGTCTAATGTACTTAGGCTCTCTTAATAGGAGGGAATTCATTTTGTAACTGTAAGACTAGCCAATAACCTATGGCTAGAGAGGTAAAAGACCCTAGAAGTGAACATCCTACTTTCATTTCCTGATCTAACATAATTTATAACTGTTTGATATATTGTGCATCCCAATAAACTTATCTCAGGGTTAAAGAACAGAACAGCTACTATATTAAACATAGGTTTAGGCAGTGGTAACACATGCCTTTAATCCTAGCATTCTGGAGGCAGAGGTACGTCTAGATCTCTGTGAGTTCAAAGCCACACTGGAAACAGCCAGGCATGATGATCCACGCTTTTAATCCCAGGAAGTGATGATAGGAAGCAGAAAGGTATATAAGGTATGAGGAACAGGAACTAGAGCCTTTTTAAGATTTTAGCTTTTAGCTGCATTTCAGCTGAGATCCATTTAGATGAGGTTCAGAGGCTTTCAGTCTGAGGAAACAGGATCAGCTGAGGAATTGGTGAGGTGAAGCTACTATGGCTGGTTCTGTTTCTCTGATCTTTCAGCGTTCACCCCAATACCTGGCTCCAGTTATTTCATTTATAAGACCATTTAGCAATTTGTCTTACTTATAACTTATTATAAGTGTAATTCTCATGCCTTATCAAAGAAACTTCCTATCACAGAGTCTGAGGTAACCACAGGGTTCCATCAATGGTCAAGTGAAGAGAATAAGTGATGGCGGGCTTCCTAGTCTTGACTGGCATATTTGCCAGCCAATCTCTACACTTGAGGGTCAGTGAACATTGTGGTAGTGGAGTTGCACAGATTAAAATAGACAAAATACTGGGACACCTGCTGGAAGATAGTATCTTGCATCTTCTAGACAACACAGGGATACTGTACCCATGAAATTCCAAGAATATGGTTGCCCAAAAATGACTTTCATAATGGCAACATCACTAGGCACACCACCATAGATAGAAGTTTCCTAAGGGTCTGCCTCTAGATGAAGAGATACAGGAAATCAATGACTGTTTAAAGAGAAACAATACGTAGTCTTCAGAAAAGAGAACTCTGATGAATTCTCCAATCCAAAGTAGCTAGCCTTAAATATGTGTACTTAAGAACAACAAAAATGGACTTAGAAGGTTGTGTTTGTGGGGGTGGGTATTGGAGGTATAACAATGATAGTTACAGAAGAAACGGTCCTAAACTTCAGACGGCATGGGTAAAAAAAGTGGATGCCAGGAGAGGAAGGGGTGGACATAAAGTAAATACAGCACTCATGTATGAGGTTCTCTAAGAATAAAAAAAAATAAAATAATATAAAAGTAGTAAGGTAAAATGTCCTTGCTGATTATTATTCCCAAACATTCTGACTTCCACAATAACTGCGATTTTAAGAAAAAAATAATAGGTACTATTCTAGGACCAGTTCTCTGAAGGTAAAGAAATAAAAACTGAGAAAGGCTTATTTCACATAGCAAGAAGTTTGGAAAGATTGAACTGAATTCCAAATACAGAAATATATCCCTCTTAGCACAATGATGATTGTGATCAAGGGCAACTGTTTCTATCTAATGTTAAAATAAATTCCTCAAACTGTTCATGATGTTGCACTTAGTTCTAGGTATGGATGATTTAAATAATTCCAAATCATTATTCATTATGCATTGCTAAAGTCGTGAGTTGTGAGTCTGCCAGGGTTGATGTGAAGATGGTTGAAGAATTTTCTGAAAGTATATATAACTTGATAATTGGTGAAAACTACTTGCCAGAGAAAGGGTTGAATGTAGATGAAATCCCCTTATTTTAATCAACAGTTTCATGAACGAACTTCTTCTCACAGGTAGGTCAAGTCATTACATGCCTTACTGTTTTAGATAATAACAATTTGAAATGAGCACTATGTTTCCCACGACAGATAGAAACTGACTATTGCTTGACTTTGGGAGAATTCTGGTTTCTTTAAGTTTGTGCACAATTATATGCCTCCTGTGGATTACAGGGGCAAGGCAAACTTCTAGATGAACTCCATTTCTCCTGAGATGCTGTCATGAATTATAATGTCAGTGATAGAAGAAGCACTGTTGGAAAAATAACAAAAAATTCAAAGTTTTGACCATGTTTAATAATGCTCTCACACAGTCTCTTTTCTATGGGTTCAATTCAATAACAAAGGATATTTTTCTTCTCCTTAAATAACATATATTTAACTTAAACACAATGGATCAATAAGCAATTGCTATTTTTAAGTCTTACTATCTGAGGAAGATCTTCATATCACTGCAACGACTAAAGAAATTAGGAGAAAGCACTGAGGCAAATATAGAAGACTTGCAATATCTTTGTCAGCACCAAGTGAGAGAAGGGATATTCCAACCGGTATCAAAGAACTATAATGGATTATTAGAGATAACTAGGAACAACTCTATGTCCGTAGATTGAATAACCTCAAAAAGAGAGAAATTCTTTAGACAAATACAGCCTATTAACACTAAACAATGAGGAAAAAGAAAAATCATACATCATAATCATTAAGTAGATTGAATCAAATCAGAACCTCTCTGGATGAGAATCCAAGTGTCTAATATATTCAGCTGTAAATTCACAATACAGAAGATGCTAATGAGACTATTGCCCATGTTCTTTAATGTTGAAAGAGAAATGTATGAGCCAACATTATAAGTGAATATAGCTGAAAATGGACATTGAAGAGCTAGCAAATTAAATTAAGCACTGTATTAGAAAGATCATACTCCTAGACCAGGTAAGAATAATTTAGTATAGGAAAACAAACATATCTCAACAAACATAAATCACAAAAAAATAAACCACGGGGTGAAAGAATATAAGAGGCAGAAGAAGTGGCTGTCTGTAGGAAAACAGTAGTTGGGCAGGTATGACATGGTTGTCACAAACATGAACTCACATCAGCTGTGATTGCTTGCATATTGCTTTGAAAAGATCAAGCCAACAAAAATCCAATTATGGGGAGGGGAGGTAATCATGAAGTGCCATCACACTTTAGAAGTTACTGGAAACTGATAGATGCTAAGAGGTAAGTTTCTTTACTAATATGGCCCCTGAGAGGTCACTTATGTTCCAGTATATGATCCTACACCCATGCATTAGAGGTAGTAGTAAGTGAACTCAATATATTTAAAAAAATAAATAAGGAGAAGCAAAAGAATTTGGGAGGGAAAGGTGTGTTGTGAGTGGGTATGTAGGGGAGAAATGGGAAGGGAGGAAGTGGAGAGGAAACATGAGATTGGATAAAAACATTATAAGCATGTACAATGTATATATAGTATGTATATATATTGTACATAAGCATGTATAATAGTATCAATAATAGTCATTAAAAATAAATGTTATATAACTCATTAGCATAAAAAGTACAAAATCTCTACAGCCTCAACATATGCAAAAGCATATTTGGATATTATTGTCATCTTTTGCTGATAAATACTTTTAACAAGATAAAAATAGGAAAACTTACTCTCAATATCATGAAGGCCATATATTAGAAACCTATTACTAACATCACACCTAACACTGAAAAATATAAGCTTACAAGACTAATGAACCTCCTCAAAATCATAAGGTTCACATGTCACTTCCTCACATTATATAAGTAGAAAGAGTTATTGGAGGAGGGGACTCTCTAGCCAAACAGAGTTGTGCAAGCAGCTTGAGGGATGCAGCTAGCGTGCTAGGTGGCTTTTCCTGTGATGCATTAGCCTTGGAAAAACACTAAGCCTGTGTAAGCACTAATCTATACTCCTGTGTGTTACCCCCAAAACTCACTGCTTCACTAATAAACACTTGGATGGAATCATATCAAGGTCATGACTTAAAAAAATAAATACAAATAGTGGACAATAAAAAAGAAATAAGAAATACGCTTAAGCAAGTACAGTTAACTAATATCCAGCTACGCTGTCAAGAAAATGTTATACAGATGTGATACATTTTCCATAAATTAAAGTGTGAAACTAGTTTTTTCATGTAGTAAATTAAATCAACCATATTCTACACTGTGCCTAAAACATCTCAAAATGAATTAAAAGTCTTAAAAATAAATCCCCAAATAATAAATCTCTGAGAACAAAAGCATTGGATAAGCACCACGATTTGATCCTGGAAATGATTTTACTTTTGGATGTAACAAATAAAGCTTAGAAATGAAAGTAAAAGTAAGCAAGCGTTGCCACAAGCTAAACATTTCCTGCATATCCAAGAGTAGAATCAATGAATGCAGCCATGGAAAAGGAGAAAACGTTTGCAAACTGTATGTTAAAAGCCATTAAACAAAACACCAAAGTAACGCAAGCAACTCAGTCATTAAATAGTGAAGAAACAACAGGATAAAACATGGACCATTTCCGGCAAAGGACTTGGTCTTTTCTCTCTTACCTGACCAGTCATATGGGTCTGTATTGACTGTTACCCACCGCAAAGAAACTTCTCTAATGAAGGTTGAGCTCAGCCCAGGCATATGGGTATGAAAATAAATATGTAGAAGAGTTGATAGCATGACCATTTAGCACAATACATAATTTTCTTACCTCCACCTTTCCCCTTCTGTGACCAGGGCTTAGGGAACATCATCAAAGAGCAGGAGGCAGCAGGAATGTAAAATCCAGAGGATGGGACATAGTGATACAAATAATGGCGTGTCTCTTGGATATAAAAGGCCACTATATATAGTGACCTACATAAGGTCAAGGCAATCGAATTCTAGTGTTGCCAAAGGAGAATTTGTGAGACCATATTCCTTATTTGGGAGCTAGTGGCATTTGATAGGTGCTAGGGTAGGGAAAATCATTCCTTTTTATTATTCTTTTTTAAGTTTTTAATATGATAACATCATTTTCCTATCACTTCCTTCCCTAAGTCCCTCCCATATACCATCTTTGCTCTTTTTCAAATTCATGACT
>CABHPQ010155244.1:0-32655 GCA_902168405.1 Peromyscus aztecus
GAAAGGCACCAGGCACACATATGGTACAGAGACATATATGCAGGCAAAACACCTACACACATAAAATAAAAATGAGTAAATTTTTAAGAACATTAAAAGTTGGCTAAGTATGTTTTAGAGAATTGAAGAATAAAATATCTGTGTGTATTACTCATGATAATTTCTCTTTCAATTGTGTAAGTATATGTATATAGGATCAAATATAGAGACATTATTAGTAACACATATATAATGCTTAATATTTGCCAGGAACTGCCAAGTACTTTCACATACATTAATTAATGCATTCAGTCTCCATGATCATTCCATGAGGTAGAAGTACTTTTACACCAGTTTTATAGTTGGAAGAACTGACATACAAAAAGCTTACTCAGTGTACCCAAGACTATCCAGCTAGCAAACAGCAGAGAGAGGACTCATGTGCAGGCAATCCAGGCTCTATGCTCTTAATTACTGAAGTATCCTGTTTCCTAAATACATTTCTTACACTGGGTTTTATAGTTATGAAAAGTTTGGTGAATATGGATTTAAGGGGATTATGTATAACATATATCCTATGTTAGTTCCAGTTTCAAATATTCAAATAGTGGTCTCCACCAGACCGTCTGAGGTAATGTTTGACTCAAAAAATGTAGTCCCAATGTCAAATATTCTAGTGTCGCTAACAACACTACCCTTGCCTCCAACCATAAACTAGAGATTTCCAGCCTTGATCATCTGTCCCTGAAATGGTGTCACTTCTTATATGGGGTGCTCTCAAACCCACAGTGCCAAGGTTAATAAAAAAATATATGTGCTTATATTCTGGAAAAGCCATTACACCATTAGCAATGAAATCTAAAGCTTTTGAGAAACTTAGTCTTTGGAGGGTGTAGAGTAGCTATAGAATTACATCACTAAATAGCCATTGCAGAGTTTATTTTCCTTATCCTGGTTTACAAAGAACTGTGCTAACTACAAGGAGATCACATAATTCAATGAAAACATCCTAAACTTCCAGTCATGATGGCCGACCTTCACCATGCCATAGTTAGATAACCTGGGCAAATCATTTCTCAACAGCAGCTTACATTAGTTGGGATCTCATGAATTCACATTCATGGTTTTTAGGTCCAACCGCCACTCTCTGAGGAAGGTACAGGGAACTATCAGAGAGACAAATACCACATGATTCTGCTCTCTATTCACCTCCCTTCCTTCCTGTCCATAAACTTTCCTCTCCCCAACAAGGAAAAGCAACCATTTGAATCAGAGCACAGAGCAACCAATCACTGGCGAAAGGTGAGAACCATAACACATCACCCTTTCACACTTCCTATTCCCTCCAAGCGAGCCCTCTGAAACTCCTGCTTCCTTATTATGTATATCCTCTATCACACTGTGCATCCTCTCCACTCATTTCAGTTCCCTGTACAGCTCTGAGCTCCACCCCACCCCACCCCCACTTCTCTGGGCTGCCTTGTTCCTAACAGATGAGTCTCCCTCCTCCTTCATATGACTAAGCTAGAGACACCTCATCCAAACCTAAACAGAGACATAGGAGCCGATCCCTTAGTTGATGTCCTACCACACTGCCCCTGACCCTGATCAAGCCCTAACCAGTGGCTGAATGTGCAGGAATATAAGAGCACAACACCCTCCCCTCTGTTTAAACCGGTTCAGCAATGTCAATCATATCTGCCCTCCAGCTCCTTACAAGACCAAGCCTGCTGCACGCAGCTAGAGCTACACCTTTGCCTTTTTCACCTTGCCTACTTTCTTCCTCCACTGCTGTGTGGGTTACCCTAAGGGCCTTTCCTTAATAAATCACTTGTAGCTGTCTCCTACCCCCCACATCTACCTCTAGAAGCCTGACCTAAACTCTTACCCTGACCACACCCTCTATTGCACGCCTAAACCTTTTGAAAAGACCGGCCTCATCAATTTTTCTCTCTAATATGTTTAGCACATTCCTCATATGCCACTAGGTTGGGGCAGGGCCAGCTCCACACCTATCGTGGCCATCTTAAATCCAAAGATGGGAAGATAGGCACCTCGTGTAAGTCCTCTGGCCTCTGGTGGACTCTCGGCTTCTACCTGGGGCATTCTTTGTGGGAGTCAGTACTCACTGGTCAGCTATTGATACAGCGGGGCTTTGATAGCCATTTAGTTACCATTCTCAAAAGGCCTTTCTGCTAGAAAACTAAAAGGAAGGGTGGTAAATAGATATAGGCTTTTCTGGTTACCAGGCCCTATGACTGTCATGGATACAACAAAGATCTATCTCACCGCTATACTACAGGCTTTCAGACAAAGTCATCCCATCCATATAGCTTAAAAGCCAGAAGAGATCTTTTGAGTTTTGTCTCCTGATTACTTAGATAAAGGTTTTAGCCTTAGGGTACTGTAACATATATCTGGGAGGAATCAATTAATAAAGAGAAAGATTTATCTTGGATCTCAGCATTGGAAGTTTCAATAATCATTTGGCCTGCTGCTTTGGGGCCTAGATAAAGCAACACATCATAGTGGGGTATGGATGGAAGCCACAGCTCAGCATCCAGGAGACAAAGAGAGGGACAGGAAAGGGCTGTGTCTCCTTCAAGTGCATGCCTCTAGTAACGTGATTTCCTCTAAGTAGGCCCCACCTCTTCGAGTTCTAACATCTTCCAATAGCATCGTGGTTTGGGGACCAAGCCCTTAACACATGGGTCCTTTGGCACATTTCAGATCTAAACTACAGCAGCAATGAAGCCCAAACCAGGCATTTCCCCAAGGTCACACTGCTGACAGCAAATCTTCCATGAAATCTCAGTCTGTTGACTTGGTGTGGGGGATGTTGCCCAGCCTACAGGCAGAGAAGAGAAGTAGAGAGTTCACCACTGTCACTTCAAAGCTGGCCTCAGAGAGTCTCTGGTTATCTCCAGACTTATTGTGATGGTTTGAACTTCTTGATCTCCCACCCCTGAGATAAGTGGTATGAAGAATAAACTAATGTTCACCATGAGTCCGGAGGAAATATAATCAATCAATACAGTGAATTCCTTAAGAAGCTTTCTGTGTCATGCCATGCTCACACCCAGATCTAGTCTCCTATCTGCCACACCTGAAGCAATAGGTTCTTTTATTCTAATCTTAATCATTGATATGAACTCATATTGCACACTCAATTATGACTGCAAAGACTCATTTATAATGTTACCAAAAGATAATGAAATATGTAAATGAATGTTCATAAGTACATGTATATAGTAAGCATACTTTTATATTAATTTGTGTTATTTATATATGTCAATTTCAATATATATTGAATTATCTCATAAAGAATAATTTAGCCAGCAGTAAAATTTAACTATAAGATATATGCATATTCATATATTTAAGAAATAGATTACAGGCTCTCTGCTCCTCCCCGATTCCAGAGACAGATGCATCTTCTCGTACAGTGGCAGCCTTGTCCCTGAGACATGATGGTGAAGATTGGAGTGAACAGATTTGGCCATAATGGCCACCTGGTTACCATGGCTTCCTTCATGTCTGGCAAAGTCAATGTATTTGCCATCAATGGCCCCTTCATTGACCTCAACTACATGGTCTACATGGTCCAGTATGACTCTACCCATGGCAAGTTCAACGGCACAGTCAAGGCTGAGAATGGGAAACTTGCCATCAGCAGGAAGGCCATCACCATCTTCTAGGAGTGAGATCCCGCCAACATCAAGTGGGGTGATGCTGGTGCTGAGTATGCTGTAGAGTCTACTGGCATCTTCACCACCATGGAGAAGGCTGGGGCCCACTTGAAGGATGGGGCCAAAAGGGTCATCATCTCCGCCCCTTCTGCTGACGCCCCCATGTTTGTGATGGGTGTGAACCATGAGAAGTACAACAACTCACTCAAGATTATCAGCAATGCTTCCTGCACCACCAACTGCTTAGCCTCCCACCCCCGCCAAGGTCATCCATGACAACTTTGGCATTGTGGAAAGACTCATGATGACAGTCCATGCCGTCACTGCCACCCAGAAGACTGTGGGTGGCCACTCTGGGAAGCTGAGGTGTTATAGCCATGGGACTACCCAGAGCATCACCCCTACATCACTGGTGCTGCCAAGGTTGTGGGCAAGGTCATCCCAGAGCTGAACAGGAAGTTCACTGGCATGTCCTTCTGTGTTCCTACCCCCAATGTGTCCTTTATGGATCTGCCATGCTGCCTGGAGAAAGCTGCCAAGTATGACGACATCAAGAAGGTGGTGAAGCAGGCATTGAAGGGCCCACTAAAGGGCATCCTGGGCCACACTGAGGACCGGGTTGTCCACTGTGACTTTAACAGTGATGCACATTCTTCTACCTTTGATTCTGGGACTGGTATTGCTCTCAATGACAACTTTTAAAGCTCATTTCCTGGTATGACATTGAATATGGCTACAGCAACAGGGTGGTAGACTTCATGGCCTCCAAGGAGTAAGACGTCCTGGACCACCCACCCCAGTGAGAACACAAGAGCAAGAGAAAGGTCCTCAGCTGCTGAGGAGTCTCTGTCCCTAACTCAGCCCCCAACACTAAGCATCTCCCTCACAGCACTATCGCAGACCCCCCAGAAGATATGGAGGGGCTCAGGGATCCTTACTCTCTTGAATACAATCAATAAAGTTCACTGCATGCCCCCCCGCCCAAAAAAAAAGAAAGAAAGGAAATTGATTGCATGCTAAATTTTTGAGGACTCACTTCATAAATATACTTTCCATTTCATTTTGCATACCTACTTACCAGCTTGCCCCCTCTAGCAGCCGGACAATTGTAATAGTTTAATGAGAAATGTCCACTGTGGGCTTCTGTATTTGAACACTTGAACCCCACTGCGCACCACTGTCTGGGAAAGTTGTGGAATCTGTAAGAGGTAGAGTCTGAAGATGGCTGAAGGCAGGCTTTGCCATGCTTTCCCTGCCTATTGCCGCGTGTGCCTTCCCCACCGTGACAGACTCCATCCTTCTGAGACCATAGGAAAAATAAACCTTTCTTGCCCAAGTTGCTTTTTTACCAGGGGATTTTATCCCTGCAATAGAAAAGAAACTACTGTGACAGTATAATCAAATGAAGGGAAAATTCAATTGGGAAAACCATTCATTATTTTTGCTTAAAACAAAAGAGCATCATCAGTGTTTTCTTTATCCACAAACTAAGGAGCCAACAATGTTCCCTGTGAGAACATCAGTTTGGAAGCTGTGCATGAAAGCAGTCTTCACACAAGTAAACTGCAGCACAAGACTCTGTTGTGCAATCTCATGACAGACAACTGAACCCCAACTATCTAGTCATCGAAATGTGGAACCCTGAAACAACGTTTTGAGATAAATCCCCAAAACACTAAAAACCCCAGAAGTATTAGATTGGAATTCTATAGCTCAGACCTATTTCTTCTCTGTAGGCAACTAGTGAAATTTCTAAAGAGGAATTTATAAGAGCACATGAACAAGCAGGGTGAGTTATTACTTGTAAATGATTTTCACAGTTTAGAAGTATTTTATGTAATGTACATCAAAGGAGAACTGAGTATCTAATGATGCTCGTGAAGGGTGGTTGGGGGAGGGTGGATCATGTGATCCCTCCCTTTATTTAGATGTCAGACAACAGGATACATGGAAAGCTGGGAAGGGTAGAAGCAGTCCAAAATCCAAGGTAAATGTAGCTAGAAAGTAACCCAGCCAGGCAAGACCAAGAACAATCCATTCAGTTAACGTCCATAGGCCATGTGTGGCCCCTCAGAGCAAGCTCCCCAATTCACACTGTGGATAAACAGATGGCTAAATCTCACCCCTTTTTTTACATGAACAACACCATGAAGCAGACATTAGGAAAAAGAAAGAATAAAAGTGTGACTAAGGGGCCCTTGGGAGGGCAGGTGGGCATGGCCAAGTGCCTAGGAAAGAAGATGATCTGTCTGTCCTGAACAAAAGACTCTCATCTGCACCAGCTGAGAAAGCCACTGCTCTCTACCAATGACTGTCCTGGATCACTAACAAGTAGCCATCCCCAGTAATAGCAGGGAAAGTAAGATCAGGGCAAACCCACAAGCTCAGTGAGAGTACCACAAGGCTACTATGGGTATTATATGAATTACTTTTTATTGCTATCACCAAAATACCTGGCATAAACAAGAGACACAGTTGCACAGATTTCAGCCCCTAGCCCTTGGCTCGCTTGATCCTGGACCTGTGGTGAGGCAACAGTGGGCATGTGGAGGAGGCTGTCTTCCTCAGAGCAGACTGAGTGAGATCCCGGGTGAGGCCAGGACAATCAAGGACACACTCACTATTTCCTCTAAACAGGCCCTATCTCTAATCTTTCATTACCTCTCACTTATGCTATCACATTATGAATCCATCAAGAAATTAACCCAGGGCTGGTGAGATGTCTCAGCAGGTCATTGCACTTGCTGCCAAGCTTGACGACCTGAGTTCAAGGCCCAGAACCTACATGGTGGAAGGAAAGAACTGTCTCCCAAAAGTTGTCTTTTGACCTGTACACACACACACACACACACACACACAAATAAATATTAAAAAGAAAAATTAATTCACTGATGATGTTAAAGCGCTCAAGCTCTGGTCACTTGCCAAAAGCTCATCAGCTGGCAACCATACACAGCACAAAGGAACCTAAGAGGGACATTTCATATTCAAACATAACAAACTATTCACCCCATTTGACAGATAGATGAAGTGAGGCTAAAGGGTAAATACCCTGAGCTCATTCCAAAGCTACCAAATAAAAGAACTAGTATTCAAGTCACCATCCTGCTAACACCAAGGCCTCAGGCCTTCTCCACTCCCACCCTGTGTCCTCATGTAGCCTGTACCTAATCATACAATGGCTTTGCCCTGTTAGATCTCCTAGAGAACAATGAGGAGACTAAGTCATTCTCTCTGACTTATGGTCCAAGGGTTGACTGAGAAGTCTGACCATAAACCACCAAGCAGGACTTCAGAACCTCTAGGTCCAAGGATTCTAAGACAGCCCCAGATCAGTTTCCTAGATGCTCCTCAGTGGGATCTACCTTTGGGGACTCAACAGACCTGATCTGGAGCTTCCAAAGAGCTAAGGAAGGGCTTCTGGGCTTGCTGAGATTGGGATAGACCCTATTCGAAGGTACTCCATAGTACAGAAAATGGTGAGTGTTTGTTTGTTTGTTTTGTTTTTCAGGTTGTGTCTTGTGCTAGGAGGCTCCATTTTACAAGAGACATTTCACTCCATTTTGAGGGAGGATTACTGAAGTCCGTAAATGGACCCACAAACCACCATCTGTCACATAGCACCCATCTAGCACAGACTGACAAATGGCATTCCTGGGAGTAGAAAGAGAGCCACCCTATACATTTATTGGGATGACTTGAAACTGTAAGTGCCTGTGGGTATGTTAAAATCATATCAGGGAACCTGGACCCAAGAACTTGTCAGACATACCAGACTGAGGAAAGGGAATAACTCCCTCATCTGGACCCCATAAAGTAATGGATACCTAACATTACAGTGGCATGGTCCTACACCACCGTCATCTCATACTTAGCATATAGGTCAAGGACCAAGACACGGAGAACTCCCTGACTGTCCCTTAAGCTTCAGCTCAGCTTGGTCCCCCACTGTTGATGTAGCCTCCTTGACTGCTTACCCACCCACATGTTCACCACGGGCCTGGAACGGAACCTGCTGTTTCCTGAACCTGATTCAGCCTTTTCCCTCACAGCTGAACTCGGCAGCTTCACTCTCAACCTCTGGCTCCAGCAGCCCCAGCGGCAACTTCCTCCCAGCACTGGTCTTATCGTTGCAGACACTCATTCAGCCCATTTCCAAAAACTCTGAAGCCTACTGCAGCATCTTAACTTAGAATGATTTTATAAAACCGCATATACACACACAGCTATGTGTGCACTAAGAGTTCATATCAGTGATTAAGACTAGAATAAAAGAACCTGCCTCAGACAGATTACCAAGGTAGCCTGGATTATGTGACAAATGGTTGTCACTGAAACCACTGGACCTTGTGAATGTATTGCTATTCAATACATTGTAGAAAGACATAAGTATGTCTGTCTGCGTTGCTGGCATATCACACTCACAGAAGGTTTACAAGCCACTTTTGAATTAGCAGGTCTAACAAGGCGCACCATGGATGCCAGTGTTTAATCTAAGCTTTGTGAAGCTAATCCTTCAGTTCTCCTTTCTGAGAACACATCCATGAAGCTGAGAAAAACTCAGGAAAACGTTCATTTTTCATGTGCGTCTTACTCTGCGCAGGTCTTCAAACATCAGGAAAATGTCCATTTTTCATGTGCACCTACTCTGTGCAAGTCTTCAAACATCAGGAAAATGTCCATTTTTCATGTGCACCTACTCTGTGCAGGTCTTCAAACATCATGGCACTTGAGGAAGAAGGCAGTCAATAAGCTCACTAGCCACCAGGTAAAATTACGTCAGATGTAGTAATCACCACTGAGGTAAATGTTAAAGGTTGGAGGAGGAGAAAAGATAATGGGATGGGGAGATAGCCATTTCAATAGAGTGTCTAAGAAGGCTTCTCTGAGAAGGGGACATGATTATAGGCACAAATCATGACCTTTTTAAATCTAAGATTGGTCTTGAGGCTAAAATTATGCCTCCTCCTGCCTTCCTGAAGAATTCTTCCCCACCCCCACCAAAGAATCCTTAATCTGCAAACATACAGTCTGCAGGTCTATCTAAGTGATTCAACAGACAAGCTTTAGACAAAAGCTATTCTCTCTGTGACAGCAGGAACCTGAGTATCACTCACACCGCTATTGCCGCACACCTCCTTACCAACTGTCCCTGAGAAGGGACAGAGAGACCAGGCAGGTGTTTGAGCCTCCTAGAGCAAAGTAAATAAAAGTGAGTTCGGGGAAATCTGAGGTAGGATGGATGATGTATTAGAAATTGCTTCTGTGTGGCCCAGTGAATGAGAGTCGGATAACGGAGAATAATTCTACTTCAAAGGGAGGGAGATTGGAAGAACATCTGAAGTTGCAAAGAAGAAAACAGGACAGCTGAAAAGCGCCGAGGAACAGAAGGGTAGTGCAGCCAAGAACACCCAATTCACCAGTGGGTGGAGGGGAACCAACCACCCCATCCAAAGGGAAGCTGGATGGTCTGGACAAAAAGACTAGCAGCCACACCCACAGAACAGGCCCACAGTTCCTCAAGCCTCCGATCCTGGTGGAGGTTTCAGTGAGATGGTGACTCCTCCAGTGTCAGGGGCCACCAGGAGAGAGAAGGCTCATTTTGTCAAAGCCCATGTGAGGGCTGTGGCTGGCTGCCACTTTGAGAGGGAATCTATTATTTCAGACTGACCCACCCTGGAACTGGGCTTAGAGGGGGACTGGTAACAAGGAACAAGTACAAATCAAAAGTCCTGACCTATCAGAGCCCCAGAGTGAGAGAAAGCCATGCACACCTGTGTGCAAGTACATGGGCATGGGGGGTTGTGGGGGGACAACAGTGTAGTTGAAGTCCTGCCTGGGCCCTGCAGTTCCGTGGCCTGCTTATAAAATAATCACACAGAGGCTTAACATTATTTATAACTGCTTGGCCTACCACTTCAACTCAGCCCATTTCTGTTAATCTATATGTCGCCACGTGTTCCGTGGCTTTACCTGTGTGCCATTACATGCTGCTCCCTGGATGGCAGACTGACATCTGCTGACTCAGCCTTCCACTTCCCAGAATTCTCCTTGTCTGTTTATCCTGCCTATACTTCCTGCCTGACTACTGGCCAATCGGCGTTTTATTTATCAACCAATCAGAGCAACACATCCACAGCACACAGAACATCCCACAGCACAACAGCACACGTGCAAACAATAAAGTACAGCCTGTAGGCTATTGAGTTAGTTAGGGTCACTATTGCTGTGTTGAAACACCATGACCAAAACAACTTAGAAAGAAAGGGGTTTATTTGGCTTACACTTCTGCATTGTAGTCTATCACTGAAGGAAGTCAGAAGAGGAACTGAAGCAGGACAGGAACCTGGAGGCAGGAGCTGATGCAGAGGCCATGGAGGGGTGCTGCTTACCGGCTTACTCCTCATGGCTTGCTCAGCCTACTTTCTTATAGAACTGAGGACCACCAGCCTAAGGATAGCTCCACCCACAATGAGCTAGACTCTACCCCCATCAATCACAAATTAAGAAAATGCCTTACAACTTGATCTAAGGGAGACATTTTTTTCAACTGAAGTTCCCTCCTTTCAGCTAATTCTAGTTTGTGTCAAGTGGACATAAAACTAGCTAGCACTGCTCTATGGTATTCCTCCTAGGGGATCTGCCACACATAAGTGGTCCTTTATGACTGCAGAGAACTCAAATGTCCCCCTCATGCCAGGCCTGCCACGTTTAAAAGGCAAGAGGTACACTGAACAGCCAAAGGCACCCTACTCATCTGACAGCTGTACTATCAATGTGGTCACAGTCCTCTTACCTATTACTGTATGTGGACTGGGCTCTAACAGTGCCCTCCTAGCTAAGACAAGATTCAAAGACAGCCCAGAACCCTACCTGAGCTCTAACAGAGCCTGCTTCCTCAGGGTGGACATTCTATTCTGTTAGTGAAAGAATCCAGCCCTTGTGGCTGAGGCATTATTATGGGTGCACAGGAGCCCTGGGGGAAGCTGTCTCAAGGGTTAAATGTGCTTCCTGATCAAGCAGGGTGCTCTAGCTCCCCTCCACTCCCTGCTTCTCCCACAGCAGAGAAGCTGTTCTTCTCAACTCCCCACCTGATCACCACTGGGGGAGCATGAAGGAGAGTTTGTTTCTGGTCCTTTCTTAGGAAAAAGTGTCATCTTAAAGATCTGGATGCAGTCTCCCAAGTGGTCCCTGGTGTGGGGATGCTTGCTTTCCCATATTCCCAGCCTCTGGGGGCCCTTTCCTATTCCATAGTCATCCTACTCAGAGCATGTGGCCCAAAGGATTCTGATCTAGCCTTCTTATCCTAAGGCTAAGATGGTGACCCAGCCTAGCCAATGAGAGGACCAATCCCCTT
Source organism: Peromyscus aztecus (assembly GCA_902168405.1). Lineage (NCBI taxonomy): Eukaryota > Metazoa > Chordata > Mammalia > Rodentia > Cricetidae > Peromyscus > Peromyscus aztecus. Next base: position 11,026 of record CABHPQ010155244.1, read on the forward strand.
GACCCAGACATTGGGTCAGGGGTGACTATTTAACCCCAAGCCCCATCAGCAAAGAGACTCCTGGGGCTCTGGTTAGAGATGCCATAAAAGAGGCTTGCTGGCAGACAAATCTATAGAAACAAAAAGTAGATTAGTGTTTGCCTGGTGCTGAGGTGTTGGGGGAAACAAGAAATGCTGCTAATTGGTATGAGGTTTCCTTTGGGGTGATGAAAATGTTCTAATGTTGATTGCAGCAATGGTTGCACAAGGCTGTGAATATATTAAAACCACTTAATTGTATGCTTTAAGTGGGTGAATTGGATGATATGCAAATTACATCTCAGTAAAGCATTTTTAAAACATGATTGCTCTCTCCTTCTCTGAAAGAACAAGAGGGGAGGATCATGTGAACTTGGATCTGCCCACAGCTCCCTTCATCCTGTAAAGAGCCTAAGAATGAAGACAAGCAGGCCAGAGATACCAGTTACAAGGAGAACCACTCAACTACTGGATCCAGCTTTGCAGCAAGCCACTCCCATCCTTACATTTCTCAGTTGCATAACCCTCTCCCCTCCCCTGCCCCCAAAAACCTTCTTTGTTTAAACCAGTTTAAGCTAAGTCTCTGCCTTACTCAGAATTCTGCTAGGAAGCATTCCAGAAACCTGTTCAAATTCATTTTGCCACCAGCTGTGAATGAGGGTGCCCACCTCTCTGAACCCTCGATGCCACCAAGATTTTACTTTACTCTTTAATTTGTTCCGAGATAGTTCCAAAAATTGCAGATTTTAGATTTCTATGGCAGTTGAACATTAGTATTAACTCATCTTTGCCCTTCTGCAAATTGTCTATTTTTGTATGAACTATTTATAGAATGATGTTAATAAGCCTTTTGTCTATGAATATTTTCCCAGTTTATCACTTGTCTCTTCATGTTGATCTTGATACACAGAAATATTTTATGCATAAAATTCATCAAGTATTTCTTTGTAGCTCTCCATCCCAAGATGAAACAAATCCTCAGTTCTTTTCACATAGATGTCTGATACTTCATTCTGTGAATGGGGCCTCTTGATCCACCTGGTATTTTAGACTACAGTAGAGGCTTACGTATATCTTTTTACCAGAAATACTTCAATGATTCTTCCCAGAATTCATTAAATATTTCTTTTCCAATCTTCCTTATGGTGGCTTTATCAGGTATTAGATTCATTAACATTTAGCATCTCCTTGACTGTCTGTATTGAACTAAGCGCCAGTCGTGAGCAATCACTCTGCTGAATTACCCTCTAGAACTCTGATCATCACCAATCTTGAATATCAACTGGGATTTAGGAAACTAAATCACCTAGGAAACTAACTTCTGGGTCTATCTGTGAGGGTATTTCCAAAGAGGTTCAACTGAATAGAGAAAACCCACCCCAGTGAAGATCTTAGAAGTCTCAACTGCATACTCCTGCCACACGGAGCCACCAGCTGTCAAGACTTCACCTCATGGTGAACTGTGTACCCTCAAGTTGTGAGCCAAAAGTAAAACCTGCCTCCCTTGCTGTGGATATCGCTCTGTATAAATAAAATGCTGATTGGCCAGTAGCCAGGCAGGAAGTATAGGCAGACAAGCCGAAAGGAGAATTCTGGGAAGTGGAAGGCTGAGGCAGAGAGACACTGCCATGACAAGCGAGGTGTAAAGTACCGGTAAGCCACGAGCCACATGGCAACTTATAGATTAATAGAAATGGGTTAATTTAAGATATAAGAAGAGTTAGCAAGAAGCCTGCCATGGCCATACAGTTTATAAGTAATATATGTCTCTGTGTGTTTACTTGGCTGGGTCTGAGTGGCTGTGGGACTGGTGGGTGAGAGAGATTTGTCCTGACCGTGGGCCAGGCAGGACCAGGAAAACTCCAGCTACACTCCCTGAACTGGCTTCTTGTCAGGCATTTGGTCACAGCAAGAAAAATAGCTAAAACAACTCTGCAATACAATATTTAGTTGTTTATTGTGGTAAAATACACTCCAAGGTGAGAACTATTACCAGTCAACTACTTTAAAGTATATGGTTCAGGAAGTAACATAGAGTATATTTATACCCTTGTCCGAGCATCCCAGCCATCCAGCTCTAGCACTTCTTCAGCCTCCCAACTGCAACCGCATCCAGTGAACACTAACTGTCATTCTCCCCACAGCTGCCAAACACCGCCCTTTCCCTCTGTAACCCTTCACGTGAGAGGAGTCACACATCTGTGAGGATTCATTCCCCGTGTGTTTTGTTTTGTTGCCCAGTCATTTTGTTTCCTCCTGTCTTAAGTTTTTGTTTCCTGCTCCTGGCAGGATTGGACCTAGGACCTCCTGCGTGCTAAACAAGCACTCTGTCACTGAACTATATCCCCAGCCAACTTTGAAATTTTCTTTTTTAACAGTATTCATAAGCTGTCCAGACTGGACTTGCACTTCCTCGATAGGCCAGGCAGACCCTAAAACTTGCAATTCTCCTGCTTCAGCTTCTATACTGTCTGGAAGGCTCAAAGCTATTCCACTGCATGGATATACCAAACGTTGTTTACTCATTCCCTCTGTGCAATTAGTATATGTGCCCAGCAGTGAAGTGCTAAACTGAAGAATAATTCTATGCTTGATCATTTTTAAGTGGGAGGAAGAAAGTATCTGGTATGATGAAAGTGAGAATATTTGTTTTGTATTGTCAGTTTAGAATAAAGAATGTAAGGAGTGAGAATACCCCATTTTTGGGGGGCTGGCATATCATTTTCAAGAAAGCTGCACCACCCGACACCCTCACCAACAGAGCCTAAGTGTCCAACTCCTCTACATGCTTACCCACATTTGATTTCCGCGCTTTTCGTGTCTAGACTAACGACTGTTGGTGGTGTAAATGCACTTCCGTGTGTGACAGCACAAGTGCTCCGCCATTCTGATTCTTGGTCGAGGATTTGGGAGGGAGGGGACATTCTCTGTTTTTATACCACAACAATTTTTATTAAGTTCACAAAATAACTTAGGCAGGTTCTGTTCATTTATTTTGAAAAGAATTAATAAAAGTCATGTATTGAAGATATTTACTACAAAACATGGAGTAATTTCTCGTTTTCCTTAGTAAAGCTTTATGGTTTTTCTCATATTGGAGAGGAGCATTTCTGCAAAGATTATTCCCAGGTATTTCATATTTTTGTATAATTGTAAATGGAGTAATCAGTCTCAATTTAGAAAACAATTTCAGAAGAAGTCCTATAATCAACAATAACACTCAACTTGAAATACCTGCTATTTTAAGATCTGTGATAAAGGTCAATGGTGCCTGTCTTCCACGTGGAAATTTACTGCACTGGAGAATGAAAACATTGGTTGAAACTCCATTGGATTGTCTATTTTAAAAACCCAGGGCACTTAAATCACTCCCAAGGAGATAAGTGAAAGTGTGGGTAATTTAATGTTTAATCAATGTTTGTTATAGCTATCATTAATTTGGGGACAAAATTCATGATGCATAAGTTTTCTAATTTCCTACACATGCCTTACATTGGCCTCCCCTTGTGGACTTATATCAATTTTATTACTTTATTAATTCACCATCTAAATTATTGCTGAAGTCCAACTTGTATCTTTCATGTGTGATATATTTGTAGTTCTGTGATTTATTTATTGTATAGCTCTTCACTTTTTTAAAAAAAAAAAAAAGCATCTTGAATTTTAATATAACCCCCTAGAAGGAAAGATGAAGCACTTCGTGACAGTATGTAGTTTAGCAAGTAGTTTTTGCTTGTTGCATAGAAAGGCTTCTATTGGTGATAGATAGATAGATAGATAGATAGATAGATAGATAGATAGATAGATAGATAATTTCCCTTGCCAAGTGAAATAAACATCAGCTCTGTTCTAGGTGCTGAGTGAGGAGTAGGTATATAATTTAGTGTACCCTAAAGGATACATAGTTTATGACTGAATATGCCTAGAATTGGGAAAGGTATGACCATGTCCCTGACCTCTTCCAAAAATGCCTTAAGAATGTGAAAACCAACAGGGGGCTAGTTAAAGTATTGTCCTCCCTGGTATTTTTCCTCTGAACAGAAGAGTTTGGCAAAGAGTCTGCAAAGCCATGAATGGCATCACTTGAGATTTGAGTACTCTGGAGGTGGAGGCAGGAGGATCAGGAGTTCAAGGCCAGACTCAGCTACAGTAATAGGTTTGAGACCAGCTTGGGCTCTATGACATACTATCTCAAAGGCAGTAACCAGGGTTAGGGGATGGCTCACTGAGTAAAAGCATTTGATGCATGAGCATGAAGACCTGCGTTTGGATCCAGCGCTCACAGATAAAGCTGGTTGTGTTTCACATACCTGAAACCTCAGGGTCTGGGGTCAGAGGGAGAGAGACAAGAGATCTCTGGGACATGCTGGCCTCCTGCACAGATAAAACTGGGGAGCTCCAGGTTCAGTGAGAGACCCTGACTCAAGGGAATACAGTGGGGAGTGCAAGGGATAAATATTCAATGTCCCTCCTGTAGCCACTGCATGCACACATAAGCATGCATGCACACTTGTGTGTGTGTGTGTGTGTGTGTGTGTGTATGTGTGCACATGCAAATACACATCAATAAGAAGATAAAGGCAAGGAGGAAGCGGATGAGAATGAGGAGGAAGAGGGGAAGAGGTGGATCTACAGCATTTGGGGTCCTGGTGGGGGTGTGCACTCCAACCCTATTTGCCCTCATCACCACTGTCACTTAAGAGACCATGAAAAACCCCTTGGATTGCAGCTCCTATGTTTTTAAGATTCATACTTTGGCCACAAAAGAATACCAGAGACTAATTTTGAATCATTGGAAACAGAGCCCATCCCAGTGAACCTCAGTCAGGTCGTTACAAACCCCTGCTTCTCCCAGCCAGTACTCCACTCACTTGCCACACCTTTGTTTAGTCACACAAGCAGGTCGGAAACAATAACATACATCCCTCAGACGTGATTTAAATATTAAGGTGGCTCACCAGTAAAACTATCCCTTGGGATTTGAAGGATAATTTCTAACTCAAGACAGCTCAGTTGAATAAACCAGGGAGGAAAATACCCAAAAAGTACAAACTCATCTGCTCAAGCTCCAACAAGTCCAGTGCAAAAAAATAAATAAATAAAAAAAACTTATGTTTGCTAAATTACATTTCCATGTTCTGTTCTTACAGCCCAAATCCAATCAAAGGGTGGTATCATAAGATGATTGGGGCACTGTGTAACTTAATTTATCTAAAAGCATAAATCAAATAGTAGAAGCAAGCTTAGCTTGAAAAGGGAGAACAAGGGAGTGTGGCTTTAAAAAATAAACAAACAGGCCAAGTGTAGGGGCACATGTGTTTAACCCCAGCACTCTGGAGACAGAAGCAGGTGGATCTCTGTGAGTTCCGGGAACAACAGCCAGGGCTACACAGTGAGACCCTGCCTCAAAAAATACATAAGTAAAATAAAGAGTATATGTAGGCTTGATGCTTATGCTCACCCATAGCCTATAACTATGTTTAAAATTCAACATTCCTCTTTTTTTAATGCATGCATATGTAAATGGAGTTTTCCTGTCCCTACCACCTGTTCCCAAATAACTGGCAGTCACTTCCAAAATAACTGACTCAGAGAATTAATATAAATTATAAATGCTCGGCCAATCACTCAGGCTTGTTACTAGCTAACTCTTACGTTTAAATTAACCCATACTTCTTATCTCTGCTTTGCACATGGCTTGGTACCTTTTCTCAGTACAGCATGCCCATCTTGCTTCTCCCTGTATCTAGCTGATAGCTCTCCAACACCTCCCTTCCTCATCCCATCATTCTGTTTGGCTTTCCCACCTAACTTTATTCTGTTCAGCTATTGGCCAGTCAGCTTGTTTGTTAAACCAATCATAGCAACATATATTCAAACAGTGTACAGAAGGATTATTCCACAGGATGTATATGTACATGTTCATGTGTACAGGTGCACATGAAAATGTATGTGTGCTAGACAACAATCTGGGTGTCATCCTCAAAAAAATGTCACCAATTCCCCTTTGAAACATGGTCTCTCATTGGCCTAGAGCTCACCAATTAGGCTAGAATGGCTGGTCAATGAGTCCCAGGGATCCTCTTGTGTCTGCCCACCACCACTCAGATTACAAGCCTAGGCTACCACACCACATTGAGGATTGTTATATAAGGATCTGGGGATGAAACTTGGGCCCTTATTCTGGAAGACAAGTGCTTTACCAACTGAGTCAGCCATGCCCCCAAGCCTCAATATGAGACCAGTCTGCCTCTGCCTCCCACATGCTAGGATTAAAGGCCTGTGCTACCACACCCGGCCTCAACATTTTTCTCAATAAACATTTCTTACAATCAATGACTGTGTCCAAGTGTCCTGAACCATCTCCGTATGTCACCAAAAGCTAAGCTCTGATGTGGTGACAAGTAATCCCTAAATCTCATTCACATACAAAAATGTAAATTAATTTTGCTCATATTATATGTCTATCTCCAACAGCTATGCCTCTGCCAGGCTAAGATCATTCCACCATGGGATGGTGGACTGGCTCTCGATAGAAAGGCTTCTGTAGTCAGGGGAAGCAAGTATTCCAAAGAGGAAATGAGAGTCTCCAAGCAGGAACTGACTTTGAAAACCTCTGCCCCAAAGTCACACTTATCACTCTGGCTTGCATTTCATTGGCCCAAATCAAGCCACATCGTGTCACCTGCATTCAAGATCGCCAGGATAAGCAATTCTCGTCCTATAGCCTTGCCTCTTAATTGGTCTCTTGTGAACTACTTCCTGTCAAAACCATCACTATTCCTATAGCATCCTGAGGGGGCACAGCAAATCTGACCATCTTCCTCCTCTGCCCAGAAACTTCCATAGCTGAGCTTCTCCCATTGCTGTACATATCACAACTGAAGTAAGTATGTAGTCATGGGCCAGAAGTTCAGAATAAACAGTTTCCCATTAAGCCAATTTTACTTGAAGATATAGAAACATGGACACTTTTTAAATAAAATAAATCAAGTATATTTGGGGGCAATATGAAAATCAGTAGATGTCTCAAAGAAAGCTGGTATTTGAAGGCCAGCTGGTATTTGAAGGCCAGGGTGGGAGCTCAATGGTGAAAGCATTTGCCAGGTAAGCCTGAGGACTGGGGTTTAGATCCTCTTAATCCTTGTACATTTGGGGTGGGCATAGCAGCTCATTGGTAATTCAGCTACTTGGAAGGAGGAAACAGGGGATTCCCCACAGCAAAATGGCCAGTGAGACTAGCTGTGTCATTTAGTTCTGGGTTCAATTGTGAGATCTTGCTTCAATGAATAAGGCAAAGAGTAATCAAGGAGGCCTCTCAACCAATCAAGCTCGGGCCTATGCACATGATTACACATGTACACATACTCATGTGAACCTACATACACACATGCATGCAACACACACACACACACACATTAGAAAAAAATTAAAAAATATGAAAGCTGGGATTTGAATTATTTCTCACTGGGCTCTTCCTGGGTCTCTTGATGCTGTGCTGCAGGATCCTCCACTCTCAAGAGGTTGTTCCCCTGGAAGAGGGTGAGAAGAGCCAGGATCTCCTAGGCTGACATTATCTACTTTTCCTGAGCAGAGTTGTCTCTATGGTTACCAACAACCACAAGTGGCTCTGGCCCTTGAATGGTGGCTTTATGTGGATAGTAGCTACTATATTAGGGCAGACACAGAATATTTTCACCTGTGCTAGGCAGAATAATGTCCTTGCATTGGTCATCCTCTAATCTTGGATTGTGGGAATATGTCATATTACACTGACTAAAGGACTTGAGGCAGCATGCGGAAATAAAGTTGCTATCAGTCGACTTTAAAATAGAGCAATTAAACCACATTATCAGTTGGACTCAATATAATCTCAGACATCCTTAAATGGACATGGGAGGCACAAAACTCCATGTCTGGGTGGTACTATTTAAGACTCTGAGGATGAGGGAAAGATATAGAAGAGCAACGAGAAGCCTCTTGAAGTTTAGGAAAGGCAAGAAAATTGGTTTTCCTCCAGATTCTCCAAAGGAAACACAGCCCTACTGGTGCCTCTATTTTAGCCCAGTAGAGCCTGCTTTGAACTTCTGATCTTCAGAGTTACAGCATAATAGGTCTATATTATCATAGGTACTGATTTATGGTAACTTTTTTTACAGCAGTAATAGAAAACAAACACAACACCACAATTCTAGAAGAACATCTGCATAACCTCGCTGCTGCAGCTCTGAATTACCTGCCATTCTCAGGCACTGCTCAATCTATGCTGTCCTGTCTGCCTTGAGTTCTCCCCACAGAGACAGCCCTGGGTCTCAGGCACTGCTCAATCTATGCTGACCCATCTGCCTGGAGTCCTGTCCCAGCCCTCTGCATAGGAAGCCCTTGATCATGTTTGGTAATTCTCCCAGGTGTCAGATCCTTAAGGAATCCCTTCATGATATCCTCCCAGGTCAAGTATGACTTTTTCATTCTCTTGAAGTCCATATATAAATAGCTTTGTAATGAGAATTCATAAATAAAAATAAAACCAAAATGCCCCAAATCTGCAAGTTTTCAGTGCCATGGTCCACAAGTATAAAGTTCCACATCTGACTTCATATGACAAGTCACAGTCAAAAGCAAAGCACACTAAAAATGTGCATATAATTGCTTTCATCCAATATATTAGGTGAATATGAAATGCAAGTGATCCTGTATTTATAGTCCCCCAAATATTTCATTATGCAGGTGTAAACTTTCTAAATTCTGAAAAATATTCAAAATTGGAGACACTTTTGTTCCTAAGGATTTCAGATAAGGGATATTAAACTTGCTGATGTAAATTTTAGCCAAAATAAGCCATACCCAGAAAAATGCCAGTGTCATCATTTTGCTGAAATTGAATTTAGCCTAACCCCTAGCATACATCCTAATGCACTGGCCGAAACCTGTCTCAGTTGAGCACGATCTTCTGATGGCTCAGAGGTTAAGAGCACTGCTTGCTCTTCCAAAGGTCCTGAGTTCAATTTCCAGTAACCACATGGTGGCTCACAACCATCTGTAATGAGATCTGGTGCCCTCTTCTGGCTTGCAGGGATACGTGCAGACAGAATTATGTATACATAATAAATAAATAAATCTTTAAAAAAAATTTTTTACCAACTGTAACAATACAAAAAGAGAGGGAATGATTCCTACAACCTTCCCTGAAACAAATGAACAGGAGATGGGATCAGCCTCCTGTTAAAGACTGGAGGGAAAACACTACCCATGCCCCAACATCTTATTCCACCTCCATTAAAAATGGTATATCTATCTATGTTCTGGTTGTTGTTTAGCTTGGGCCTTTTGTGGGACTCCTAACAGGGGGAGTGGGGGTGTCTCTGACTACTTCATCTTCTCTTGGGACCCTTTTCTTCCTCCTGGGTTGTCTCATCCAGCTTTGATGTGAGGGTATGTGCCTACTCTTATTGTAACTTGCTATGCCATGTTTGGTTGATATCCCTGGGGAGGGGGCCTGCTCTTTTCTGAGGGGAGGTGGAGGAGGGGCTGGAAGGAGAGGAGGGAAAGTGAACTGCAGTTGGGGTGTAATATATGAGCAAAGAATAAATAATAAATAAATAAATAATAAATAAATAAATAAATTTTAAAAAAGAAAAAAAGGATTTGGTTGTAGCAAGCCTTGAGGGCATTTTCTTAATTAATGATTGATGTGGGAAGGTAAAGTATTTACCCTAATTGTTCTGGTATCAATAAGAACTCGGAAGTCAGAAACTGAGATTAAGAACCTGATAAATCCAAAGAACAGCAGAGGAGTGACCCAACTCTCCATGTCTTCCAGACTGAAAAACCCACGAATCTTTTTAAGCCCCTTCTTCCTTCCTGTGCCCCTCTCTCTCCTCATTTTAGTCCACCAAGAACTCTATGGTTTGTTTTAGCCAGCTGAACATGGACTCCGCCCTCAGAATTAAGGTTTAACTTTATTGGCAGGTTCCGAATAGCAGTGTGAAGAATTCTCCCACAACAGGAAGACCCAGGCTATTGTGGGTGGTGCCATCCGTGGGCTGGTGGTCCTGGGTTCTATAAGAAAGCTGGCTGAGCAAGCCATGCTAAGCACCACAGTAAGCAGCACCCCTCCATGGCCTCTGCAACAGCTCCAGCCTCCAGGTTCCTGCCCTGTTTGAGTTCCTGTCCTGACTTCATTCTATGATAAACACTGATATGGAAGTATAAGCCAAATAAACCCTTCCCTGTTGCCGAAGGATTGTTCACACTGCCACTCCACTGTTCCAATAAAGTTTAGCTTAAATCAGAAGGTGGAGCTAGCTGTTAGCTGACCAAAATTGGCCATAGAGGTTTTGGAGGACCAAGGACATATAGAGAGACACAGGAAGTACTAGGGAGGGTCTTAGAAAGATGAGTGGCCTTTTGGGTCGAGGAAGGAGACAGAGAGGAGGTCACTGGTTGCTTCTCTGCCACTTCTCTGACCAATCAGGTTTCAACCCCCTATCTCACTCCTGAGCTTTTATTAATAATAGAATAATTTAGGTAATTGTTACACACCCTCCACAAAAAAAAAAATGGTGCAAAGAAACTTCTGTTAGCATCCAACAGAGACCACTATAGAAAACTACAACCAATCAAAATACAGAGAACAAGTACTCATATGGTGCCCAACCCCAACTTACACATCTACAACACAAGTCCTGTACCTAAGGCTCAGGGAACACCATAGAAGAGAAAGCAGAAACATCGTAAAAGCCAGAAGAACAGGGTGTCTGCTGTGAGGGAGTATCCTCTAGAAATATCATGAAGTTACACCCATGAGTCTCAGCAACATGGCTGCCTAAACAGGACCTGAACAATGCCAACACCAGCAGACATGCTAACATGGAAGGGGAACTGTTATGGGGCCCCATCCCCTAGATAAAGAACTACAGTCAACTAAGGAACACTGAGAGCAGGAGAGAAAGTCTTTCCCAGGGAAGAGCCACCCAACTGGTTATCCAATGCCAAATGGCCAGCCCTGAAGTCATATACATGCAAATAATAACATGCAGGCTGAGCAGATTGTGTTTATATATTTAGGAGTGTGTGTGTGTGTGTGTGTGTGTGTGTGTGTGTGTGTGTGTGTGTGTAAACAATTAAGGAAGAAGAGGCAGTGAATTTGAGAAAGAGCAATGGATGTGAACATGGGCGTAGCTGGAGGGAGGAAAAGGAAAGAAAGAAATGACGTAATTGTATTATAATTTCAATTTTTTCCAATTATTAAAAATAGTACTGAAATAACAATACATTCAATCAAGAATTACAGCAGCTTCTATGGTAACATAAGACCAGCCTCCTTTAAGGACTGACTTGCATTATCTTAGTTCATCTAACCCTTGAACAAATTCATGAGCAAATCCTAAATGGTCCAGAGTTTGATAATTTTGCCCAAAGCCATTCAGTTATAAAGGGTTTCAATCCTACATCAGAAACCTGGTACTGAGCGTGATGTGGTGGCACATGCCTGGAGTTCCAGCTACTGGGAAGCTGAGGCTAGAGAAGCGTTTGAGCTCAAGAGTTCAAAGTCAACCCGGACAACACAGAGAAATCTTATCTTAAAGCAAAAAGAAACCGACCCGCTTGTTCTGCCTTACCTATTATCTTGAACACATAGCACATGAGCACGCAGCACAGGCATGGACCAATTGAATCCAGCCATGCTGACCCACACCTACAAGCACAGGCTACATTCCTTCCTGAGTCTGCTTGCTTTTCCTTAGTAGAACCACGGTAGGTAGTGATATTTACTTTAAAACCAAGATGCTAGGGGAAATAAGTAAAGAAAATGCACCAGATCTGACAGATCATCAAGGAATCTGACCCAACAGCTTCAATAATAGTAGAAGAGCTGTCTATAGACCCCGGTAACCATTCCTGAACTAACACCAGTGGGTACACCACATACTTATACCATCCAGGGGCTCCTTCTCTCCCTGTCCCTGAACCAGAGTGGTGGTGTGATTTTGTTGTTTTCAAATTTTGAGGTCTCTCTTTTGATGTAACTATCCCAGGACCATGTTCCAAGTTAAAATTAGAAAAACAAATCTAATTTGAGATTTTTCCCAGGACACAGTGGTTCCCCCAAGATATGATCCTCCAGAGGCCACATACCCACTCTCTAGACCTGTGTCTCATTCCAAAAGCACCCACCCTTCTGCCTTCCCCAGATGACCTTCCCTTCAGGGAAGTGGTCTTTTATAATTACAGTTTTAATATTTAAAATTAGCTTTTACATACGGTGACCATAACACAGAATACAGTGGAACATTCTCTTGCAAGGCTTTTCCTGAGTGTTTGTGCAGGTCCTCTACATATAATAGTCTATTTAATAAGGGACCTAGTGTGTTTTAACTCTTTCATCCTTATAGAGCACCTGGTGTACAGTGGAACACACATCCCACCCATTTCTACAGAGTTTCCCATCTGGCAAAAATGCAAATAGAGAAAAAAAAAAAACTTTACCAAAAGCAAATAGCAAAATACACTCAAACACTATTTTTTCATACAAAATGCATTTATTTCAATTGTTTTTGCTAAATTGACTTATTTTCCCTCATAATGAAATAAAACTGATTATTAACACATACATACAGAACCTTACTGGGTTTAGATCATTTTAAAAAGAGCTGAGAATCTGTATACTAGCCCATAATGTCAAAGCCACAGATTGGAATTCCATATGAATGCATGAATCCATTAAGGACTCATTTTCAATTATTAAGAAGCAAAGATCTGTGCTCTTTATAGAAATTAGAAATGGCAGAAAATAACATCAACATTCATAACTGCTACAATTAGTACCAATAAAAATTTTAAATCGAATTAAAATCAGAGTGATGATAATAAGAGTAATGAAATTTATGGAGCACCATGTGGCTCTATATTTCTTCAGAGAACCCTGGAGTCCATTATTTCAGAGGAATGAAGTCGCCACTGCTTGCTTTTTCTAAAAACTCACTCCCACGAATGAGAATGTCAATTTGGGCAGCTTCTCCATCCTTCATGACGGCCTCTCGGCTTCCGTACAGTTATCTGGTTCTACTATACCTCATTGCTTCTCTGTAGACCAACATCCACGGGCTCTGGTGTGTCTGCATTCTGAATAGCATGACATGACACCAAGAACAAGAGTCCAAAGAGCTTTGAAACTGGAAAGCCAGATCTCTATAATTTAGCACATCTATGATGGCTATAAATACTTGTTCTTAAAAGCTTATACTGAAAAGCCCCACCCTGCCCAGTTATTACCTGCATTTCTTATAATCCTAAAACCTAAAATCAATAGTAGTCACTAATCTGCTCATGGCCACAAATAACCTGGAGAATGTGATGGAGGGTTCTCATAAAACATATGCAAAAGCACTTGAATTTTTTCATCAAATTCCAAGAGGTTCACAAACATATTAAAGGTCAGCCAGACCTTCAGAGAGCCTATGAACTCATCCCAAGCTAGTAAACCTGCCTTACGGCTATTTTGTTTCCCTTAATATTCGGCATTAAAATTAACTGACTTAATTTTAAGCCCAGAGTTAAAGTGCTAAATTGACATGGGCTGTTGCTTATTAATGCTATTGTATATATCAGTGTATGTCAAGACAACCAGAACAGAAAGAAACTAGCACTGTGGCATTACCTATGACCTGACAGCTAAGAATTTACTTCCTAATAAGGCTGGGTGGACTTTCCTCAGGACTTTCCTGACATGGCTACAAATATGCAGTCTTAAGCAAAGTAGGGAGGGAGAAAAAGACACACATGGATAAACAGCATGTACTCCAGAGAGTCCTTTTTATCTAGAAATGCGAACACAAAAATAGTATCTTCTGAAGGCCTGGAGGTATCATTGGTTCTTAAGAAATAAACATAATCCTTATCTTAATTTTACTCTTAAAGCATAAAGGAATCAACATTTTTAATGTTACCTGCATGTTGTGGAGTCAGTACAGACCCATCACGTGAGTTTGGGACATCTCAACTAGATCCACCTCAGAACTAAGAAGCCCTGGAAAGCCATGAGTAGAGAGTCACAGAGGCAGAATGAGGAGATGGGACTGTGGGTTTTAACCTGGGCTGTGTCCCAGACCATGGTTACCTATGAATGCTGACGTACAACAAAAACAGTCACCAAGCCACAGTAGCTGCTTTTCAGTATGAATGGTGGAACCTGCCTTAACCTCAGCACCCAGGAATCAGAGGCAGGCCAGCACTCCAGAGGCAGAGGCAGGTGGATCTCTGTGAGTTTAAGGCCAGCCTGATCTTCACAGTGAGCTTCAGGCCATCCAGAACTACATAGTGAGAGCCTCTCAGAGGGAGGGGGAAAAAAAGATGAAAAATAGTAAGTGCTGGTGAGGATGCAGGGAAAGGGGAAGTCTCCTACACACTGCTGGTGGGTGTAAAATAGAGCACCCAGTATGCAAAATGGTACAGAAGATCCTCAAAAACCTGGAACTAGAGGTACCACACAACCCAACAAGCCTGCTATTGCATATATATCCCCAGGTGGCATGATAAGAATGTTAAAGAGAGATCTAGATTCATGTTTATTAGAGCCCTTTTCAGACTAGTCAAGATAGGGGATCAACTAAGGACTCATTAATGAGTAAACAGACAAAATGGTGTGTCCACATGGCAAAGCATTATTTAGTCATTAAAGGTGAAATCCTTCTATATGCTACATGAGTGGAACTGGATAACACCATTCTAAGTGAAATAAGTCAATCACAGAAAAACAAATATTACATGCTCTCACTTCCATGTGGAGGCTAAAAAGTTGATCTCAAAGATGCAGAGAATCAAACGGTGGCTACCTGGGCCTGGGGAAAGTATGAAGGAGGAAAGAAAAAGAGAAGACAGTTGGTGGATACAAGGAGAGGAGAAATCACCTTTTGTCTTTCATTCCTTCTTTATAATGACAAAAAAAGTTTTAATGTTCCACAGCATAGTAAAGTAGCTATGTTTGATAACAAATAACTAAATTTCCAAAGTAGCTAACAGAGAGAACTTGGAATGTTCCCAACACAAAGACATGATGAAATGTCTGAGGCGTTTCCTGTGTCAATTAAAATCAGTCGTCACATGCTGTGTACTCAGTGGCAGTGCTACCACCGAGATGTCTCAGTGTCCCAGTGTGTCGATGTCAGAGGTCCCTTCCAACCACCAGTTCTTTCCAAATGGACCCTGGTGGACACGTGGACCCTGGTGGAATTTCAAGCCATTTGCAAGGAAATATTACCTGCATGGGCGAGAAATTAGACATAATCACAGAACTGGAGAAAAGGGGCATGAGGAGAGTGCTCAGCTGGAAGGCCGTTGTGACCAACAGGGTTACTGGAAGCAGCCATCCCAATCAGATTCATGAGTGCTAAGGGTTAACTATAAAGTGGAGCCACTATGAAAGAATAAGGCTCATCAATGGCCCTCAGGCTTCATAAGAAATTGTATACCATCACATTGTCAAACTAAGTTCACTTTTCTTCATCTTCATCTTAGGAATAGATGTTAAAGTTTTACATACTTTCAATTAGGTGGTGTCCTTTTTAAAATAAACAAAAAAAGGAGGCGTTTGCTGCATTTTGAAAGAACTTAGACTTCCTCAAGAGAGGTAATCAATACTTCAACTGTATCCCAGGATCTCCTGGGACACACTTCTCCAGAGTTCTATTTCATTCCGATGCCTGAGCATTAGGTATCAGTACTGTGAAAGTTAAAAACTCAGTTCCAGAAGCCTTTTAATAACATATACTTAAATCTGTTTTCTCTTAATGTCTCAAAAAACCATTCTCCATTTCGTGCTGCTCTTGACATATTACATAAGATTTCTGTGTCCTCAAGCAGTCAGTGTAAAAGACGACACTGTGACATCTTACCAGGCTAGTCTGAAGGAGATGACGGGTAGGACAAAGCTGGTCCCTCTCCTTCTATATCTCTGCTCACACCTGTCCATAGTCTTGTGGAAAGGATATGATGGCCAAGACACCCACATCCTCATTATCCCTGCATCGTTGTTGTTTGCAAACACCATCTTTCTTTAATTACCCCTACCTAAAGATACATAAAAGCAGGGAGAGACAAAAAAGGCCAGTGCAATATTCCAGTAGAATCACACAAGCGGATGCACGGCTGTCTTATTAACTTTGTTGTGGTGATGGTGTCATAAAATGCAAAACGTAGAAAGGGGGCAGTAATTTGTTAATAAATATGTTAATTAGGCAGAGTAAATGTCTTTTTGGCATGCAGGGGGAAGCACTGATTGTAAACCCCGTGCACAGCACATTTCAGAGGGCAGGATGCAGTTAATAAAACCACCTTTATGTTTTATATTGCTGCTCTTTAGCAGAAACAGCTAATAACCAATTTACATTAATGGTGTGGGCACAAATGTAAATTAGCCCCCTTTTTTGGTTTATATTACTGCAATGCAATCCTAACGTTGAAGTGTTGTACTTGGAATTTCATTAAAGGAAAAGATCTGAGAATCCAATACAGACCTAGGACCCGCTTCAAGGAATTTTAATATGAAACCAAAATTACACTGCACATCCTTGTTCACCACATGGGAATTTCCAGAAACCCCTGCTATCAAATGTTTTCCCTATCCATGGCAATGCCCACAACCCCAAGCTCCTGTGGGTGTTCAATGTGTCCCGCTGGCCAAAAATATGTCTCCCAGCTCCACGGCTGCAACAATATGGTCTTGTGCAACTGTAATCTGGACTTCTGGTCAACTCTCTTTGCTTACCAAGCAGTGGCAGCCCTAGCTTGTCAACAGACAAAGAGATCCTTGTATCAGATGGACTTTCATAGGTCCAGGTGGCCGGAGGGCAGAACAGAGAGGGACCTGCAGAGCCTTCTGTGCCTGGGTTCCCAGTGGCCACAAAGAGCCACTGCAAATGTTAGCAGAGCTTCACAACACTCATCTGTGCTGTCCGAGCTGGTAGAAGTTTTCCATTTCTGCCCTTACTCATCTGCCATCTCTCCTACTCACTAGGTCTTTCTTCAGTCACGCTGCGCCAACAGCTACTGTCTGCACCAGAAGTTAATTTCACTACACCCTCCAGTGTGCCGCCGCCGCCGGAGGTGCAATAAATCACAAACCAATTTGCAATTTTGCTATGCCCTACTTGATAAGGCCGTGAAGCATTCTTTCCCCCTACGATATACATGTTTTTAAACATGAAGATTAGAAACAGGAACACGTCTCTGCATGCACACTGAAATTTTAACCTCCTTTTTGAAGAGACGCTGACCCCCGCAGGTCCTGTTGGAATGAAACATCCACTTGTGCTTGCTCTCTTGAGTTTGATTCTTGGATCCAGTAGCTGCCTACAGGCCCTGATGCTGCAGAACATCTTAAAAGAAGCTTTTTTTTTTTTTTGCAACTTCAGCAAATAAATTCTGCATTCAGAGATGAAATGCAAGTTGTTGGGACTGTGCTACTCTGAATTAGGCTAAGCACTTCAAGGGTACAGAGTAAAATTTATGCATATTTGAAAGTTTGATGCATCCTATTCCTGGAGGTGGATAAAGAGACTTTATTATTCCTTCTGTACTTTGCACTTCTTTTTTAATTGACAAGTACAAGTTGAATATCTCAGTAATATAAATTACTATGATATTTTGCTATATATATATATATTATGCTATGTGCTACATACATAATATATATTATGGATTAGCTACATCAAACTACTTGTAATATGTATCATTCACACTCCCAAGAACAGCTAAAATCTATTCTTACATGGCCTGGAAGATGTCTTCATCAACAGTGCTTACTACACAAACAGTACCCTGAAAAGGAAAATTAAGCCAGGCATAGCAGCATACTGGTACCTTCACTCTGGGAAGGCAGAGACAGGAGCATCCCTGTGACTTTCCAGCCAGACCGTCTAACCAAATCGGTAAGCCCCAGGTTCAGTGAGAGACTCTGTCCCAAAACATAAGGTGACTATGCTAATAAGATGGCACAGTAAGTAAGGTGTTTGCTGCCAAGCCTGAGGACCTGAGTTCGAGCGAGCCCTGGGACCCACAGGGTAGAAGAAAAGAACAGGCTCCCATACATTGTCCTCTGGCCTGCACACATACACTTTGGCATGAACTGCATAAGCACACGCTACATAAACAAGTGTACAAAAAAGAAAAAGGTGAAGAGCAATTAAGCAACACACCCAATGTTGACCTCTAGCCTACACACATGCATACACATATACACACATGTTCATCTGCACCTGCATACATGTATATGAGGTAGCTGTGGCTTGTTCTGCTTCTCTGATCTTCCAGCATTCATCCCAATACCTGGCTTCAGGTTTGTTTTTATTGATAAGAACTTTGAAGATTCCTGCTACATCTGGAGCCCAACGTTCGTGGTATGAATTCACGAAAAAGCTGCTTGCCTGTGGCCTTGCGGGCCCCTGCTCAGACCAGTTATGGTGAAGCACACTGGTTGGATTTGCTGAAGGAGGCAGAGGCAGGAGGATCCCGAGTTTGAGGCTGGCCTAGGAGGCTTGCTAAGGAGAAACTACGGCCGGCTGGGGACTAGATACAAACAGTGGCAGTGGGACCATGGAGGCAGCAGCTGCTGCTCCAAGTTGCCGGCTGCTTCTCATCGTGTTGGTCACTGCAGTGATGCTGCTACCTGGGACAAAGAGTTTACTGCTGCCGGTTCAGAGAAGAATTGCCAGAACCATCGTGTTACAAGAAAGCATCAGCAAAGACCAGTTTAGAAAAGTTTGGCCAATCAAATGGTGGGGAGAAATTGCTGTGAAGATTTTCTCTTCTAGGGAAGAACGTTCATGGTTCTGAGAGACAGGCATTTATCAGACTGTGATTACTCCAAACCACAGAGGAGGCACAAAAACAAAAACAAAACCTACAGGGAACCATGACCATGCCTAACAGCAACTTTGAAATCAAAAGGATAATGGGACCCCACAAAGATGATTCCACATGGACTATGATATAGCCATTAAGCTGATTAACACCAAGGAAAGATTGACTTTGGACTACAAATTGGTCAGGACAATTTCGAGATGGCTAGCTGAGATGATCCAGATTCACAGACTACACGAGCAAGGACTTGAGACAAGCCCTGCACTTTCCCATTATGCAGAGACTGGACAAATGATACAGGACTTGACAATTAACCCAAAAATTTTCTTTTTGGGATCCCCTAAAGATGTCTTCACCCCCAGAAAGCAGGAAGTAATTTTAAGAAAACGACACCCACATTCCCAAGAGGTGGGATGGGAGGTTTTTGGTCGTTTAATGAGTTTTGGATATTGTCATTGTTTACAATGGTTGGTTACAAATTGTTAATTGTTAATGGTCAGGAAAAAAAGCTGAACAAGGAGATTAGATTCAGAGTTTTTGTTTGAAAAAAGAGAAAGAAAAAGAAAAAACAGAATATAGATATGAGGTAGATCATCAAATCTACTCTGAGAAAAAAGATAAAGAAATAATAGGATAAATGGGTAGATCATTGAATCTACACTAAAAAGAAAGAAGGGTAAGATATAAAAATGACAAAAGGTAGATTATTGAAACTTTTATGAAAAGAAAAAAGAGAATATGAATATGATAAGATAAAAAGGTCAATTTTTGAATCTACTTTTAAAAAGGAACTACTTGTTTTAAATAGGATAAGTAATGAAATTTTTTGTCTGAGTTTATCAAATGTTACTAGACTGGACATTGTTATATATTAATGGAGTTTTTTGTCTGAATCTGTCAAATGTTAATGGACTAGACATTGTTAATGTAATCTTGACTGTGTATATTATATATACTTATTGGATATAATTTTTCTTGTATTAGTTATAAGCTTTTTTAATTTTAGACAAAAAAGGGGAAAATGTGGTAGTATTCTGTTCCCCAAAATATTGTGCACCCTAATAAACTTATCTGGGGTCAAAGAACAGAACAGCCACTAGATACAGAGGCTAGAAAATGGTGGCACTCACTCCTTTAATCCTAGCATTCCAGAGGCAGAAATCCCTTGATCTCTGTGAGTTCAAGGCCACATTGGAAACAGCCAGGCATGGTGACACACACCTTTAATCCCAGAAAGTGAGCCTTTAATCCCAGGGAGTGATGGCAGAAAGCAGAAAGATATATAAGGCGTAAAGACCAGAAACTAGAAGCTTTTGGCTGGTTAAGCATTCAGACTTCTGAGCAACAGTTCAGCTGAGATCCACTTGGATGAGGACTCAGAAGCTTCCAGTCTGAGGAAACAGGATCAGCTGAGGAATTGGCGAGGTGAGGTGGCTGTGGCTTGTTCTGCTTCTCTGATCTTCCAGCATTCACCCCAATACCTGGCCCCAGGTTTGATTTTATTAATAAGTACCTTTAAGATTCCTGCTACATATATACACAGATGTACGTGAACACACTTGCAACTCTACTCTTAACTATTACAAATACATGGTATCTGTTATCAGCTCTAATCACTGTGCTCTACCATAGATGACAGAACATACTCTGCCGTCTATCTGATGTAGTAGAATGTTATTTTAAGGTGTGTCACTTTTGTTTATGTTGCATTTGTTTAACTCTGTGAAGCTGTGTTACTGTGCCTGTCTAAAACACCTGATGGTTGGAGTTGGGGATTTAGCTCAGTGGTAGAGCACTTGCCTAGCAAGCACAAGGCCCTGGGTTCGGTCCTCAGCTGGGGGAGGGGGGAGGAAACACCTAATGGTCTAATAAAGAACCCAATAGCCAATAGGGAAGCAGGAGAAAGGATAGGCGGGGCTGGCAGGCAGAAAGAATTAGAAAAAAAAAAAGAAAGAGCAAGAGAAGAAAGAATGAGAGAAGAAGGAAGAGGAAGCTAGGGGCCAGTCACACAGTCACACAGCCAGCCACAGAGTAAGAGTGAAAGTAAGATTACAGAAGTAAGAAAAAGGAAAAAAAAAGGAGGCAAAAGGTAGATGGGATAATTTAAAGTTAAGAAAAGCTAGCAAGAAACAAGCCAAGCTAAAGACCAGGCATTTATCATTAAGAATAGTTCTTTGTCTGTGATTTGTTTGGGAGCTGGGTGGCAGGCCCCCCCAAAGGAGCAAAAACAACAACAATCTGAAATTTTGAGTTCTTTGACCAACATCACCTGCCCGATCCTTCTAACTCTAGCCTCTGGCAAACATCACTTTTCTCTCTCTGTGTTGGATGTTTTTATGTTTCATATTTAAGCAGGATCATACAGTATCTGCCTGACTTATTCTACTTAGCATACTGTCCTCCTCATTGTGTATTATTGCCAAGACAGGGCTTCCCTCTCTTTAAAGCCAAGTGATAGTCTATTCTGTATTCGTGCTACATTTGCTTTGTCCATTCAACCACACAGGGACACTTGGGCTGATCCTTTATCTTGGTTATTATCAATGGTCCTTGTCTCAGGGTTTCCATTGCTGTGAAGAGACACCATGACCATGGGCAACTCTTATAAAGGAAGACATGTAATTGGGGCTGGCTTACAGTTCAGAGGTTCAGTCCATTATCATCCTGGCAGGAAGCATGGCCACACGCAGGCAGACATGGTGCTGGAGAAGGATCTGGGAGTGCCACATCTTGATCCTCAGGCAGCAGAAGGAA
>CABHPQ010155245.1:0-15057 GCA_902168405.1 Peromyscus aztecus
TATTCCCCTGCCACTGACTTGTGAGGGACCACGTTTTCCTGCTTTGTGGAATGGACATAGCCAAAAACCAAGAGACCGTGGGGCAGTGAAGAAGGGCATGGGAGACAGTGGATGTCAGCACTGCCCCTGGAGTTGATGACAACTGTACTTGAAGCTCTTGATGTCATGTCATTAAAGACAATCAGATTGTTAAGTGACCCCAGTGATTAAAATTCTGGTGCATGCCTTAAATCCCAGCACTCCGGAGGAAGAGGCAGGTGGATGGATCTCTGTGAGTTTGAGTCTGGTCTACATTGTGAGTTGCAGGACAGCCAGGGCTACATAGAGAGACCCTGGATCCAAAAAGAAAAAAGAAAAAAACCTTTCTAATCTTAAACATCCATGCCCCCTGCTCCACGTGACACCTTTGCTGCATCCTTTCATCCTGTGGCAGAGGGGCACTGTGAGCACCTAAGATTAGTAGAGGAAACCTGGATTCTTGCCTGCTTGAGTTCTCTCCAGTTTAAAACCTCCTAATGTTAAAGGGGACCATTAAGAGAGAGAACACTGAGGTGAGACCCTGTCATCCTCACCATCAGGGACTTAACAAGATAGGTTTAATGTAAAGAAATGCTCCCTAGGGATTGATAATGCCTTTCTGTTCTCCCCGCCCCCCCCCCCAACAGAACTCAAGGCAGCTAGCAAAGCAGCACGCAAGTCCAAACGTAAAGCAAGGTAATAATCTTTTGGGATAAGCCAGGTGAAACTCACCTTTTCAAAGATGGGAAGGGGTGGAAAAGGTCTTAGGGAGCAGGTCCCTGAGGAAGGGCATTGAGTAAGGAGCTCCTGGAAGTCTCCTAAGTACCTACTTGTGCTGTGCTGCCACTCACAGGGGAGGGTTCGAAGGTCAAGTGTCTGGGTGCTCAGGATGTCCAGCAATGAAAGGACAGGGCCTTCTGAGTTTGGTCAAAGTCTAGATGGGGGACAGGTACTAACCAGGGACAGGCAGTAACTAGAGGCAGTCAGCCAAAGGCTGGTAGGCAATGCTCTCCCTGGATAGAAGGGTGGATGGCCAAGGAGAAGTTGCAAGCTACACGGGGGAAGAATCAGCTTGAGCATATTCCCTAGGCTTACAGTGAATAGTGACTAAAATACTGCACCAGGGACTGGCATGCCCAAGATGATGAAAATAAACATGTCCATGGAATAAGCACATTCTCCTATGTACCCAGCTCTAAAGAAACCAGTAGAGACGTACCCAAGTGTCCTGGCATGCTGTCCTTGTCTTTTGTCATGTACCCTATGATTCCCCCCACAAGTGTACTTGCAGAGGCTGGGATGGGTCATCACCTTTCTCCACTGATGAGATGAATGGACATGAGATCTAGAAAACTCACAAGGCCATTTTGGGGGGTGGTAAGAAGTTAGGGTGAAATCCCTGCTTTACCACAAGCTCAGAGCAGCGGGCTGATCCGGACAAGACAGCCCCCTAGTTCTGCTCTGCACTGCACTGACCCCTCTGGTCTATATTCCACACCTCTAGGAGCCAGGCAGGGTGGATCTGATGGGACACACCATACACACACACACACACACACACACACACACACACACCACAGGTCACACACACACACACACACACAAGGGAATGGCTTGTCAAAGATACCTTCTCTTCAGTTACTCCTTCACTTGTTTAGGGGATTGGCTGCAAAGGGGACAGACAGACAGCCTGTCAAGTCTGTCTCACAGCTCCAGGCAGCCAGCTAGGCACTGCAAAGCAGCTGCTTTGTCTCCTGGCAGCCAGGTCTTCACCTGGGGGGAAGTGTTTCCCCCTGCCAGGTGTAGAGAGAGGAGAGGAGCATCAGCCCAAGGGAGGTACTCCACATGCAGGGTAGACTTGTCAAGTAAGAAGGGTCTCCTTCATTCTGCTCCTCATGGGTCACTAGTTAGACACTTAGCAGGCCTAGAACATGAGTCATGACCCCAGGTCATCTAAATTCCAAAAGTACAACCCCATCCCATCTTTACCCGTATTTCATTGAGAACATGTTCAATTCCCTGGGGTCCTACAGAAAACTCTGAGGGCAAAGAGATTCCTGGGGGGATGCTTAGGTGTCCATATGTCATTTGGCCTGAGTCCCTCAGAGAAGTACCCTACAGAGGCTTACCAGACATAGTCACCAACCCAATATCTCTCAGATCTGTCTCTTTGGGCCTGTCTCTGTCAGCCAATGGATATTAAATAATTTCATGGTGGACACTCCCTTTCATTCCTTTGAATTTCAATCTGGACCCAGTGAAAATCCAGACATTCCTGAGAAAGGACATAGTACGTTGGAATTGTCCTTCTTGGCCCTCAGCTGCAGGGAACCCACACCTTCACCCTAACACCCCACCATCTACATCTACAACCCTTCAGACAGGAGAGAGCCACCTACATGGGCACACCTCCATGCTTGATTTTAAACTACTTGTCCTGGCATGCTACCTTTGTCTTTTGTCATGGTATGACATATACTTCTGTGGTTTTCCCATTCCTGCAGCAACTGTGAGGCAGGAGGAGCCTCTAGAGATAATAAGCAAAGTTCTGAACCAGGACTGTTGGGGAGTGTTCTAGAATATTCTGCTGTCAATGAAGGCATCCATAGATCCTTTCAGGTTTTAGTGAAACAGCACCTGGCTCCATGGAGGGGCACACAGGTCTAGTCTCTGTGGTCCATAAGCTAGTGCCCCCTAGTCTTCTGGCCTCTGCCACCTGGGACTGGTGGCAGTCTACAGGAGAGGAAGAGTAGCCACTGTCTTCCCAACCCCACAGTGCCCTACATCTGAGATCCTAGCCTGACTTCTGTATGGAAATTAACCAATCCTTTTGCTCCCCTTTGACAGGGCCCAAGTTCCTAGTACTGTTCAAGGAATCAGTCTCATGGCTTCCTCTCCTTCGAGCTCTGAATATGACCTGAAGTTCACAACATCTTCTTACTACAATTTGTCAGGAGTCTCTCTAACCCTAAGAGACCAGAGCAGTCAGACAGAATGGCCCTACAAGAGCAATTTGGGTAAGGGGGACTACATCCTACCAGGACACCATGGCTGGGTTCCTATGCCTGAGATGGGAGAAATGACCCTGAGGCGTGTGTGTGTGTGTGTGTGTGTGTGTGTGTGTGTGTGTGTGTGTGTCTGAGGTTTGAGTGCTGTCTCCCGTACTTATAACATGGCACAATTCTAAGTGATAGGATGCCAAGCCAGACATATTTGGTAAGAAGTGAACTCCCCTGGCAGCCCTGTCACCCACCACCACACATCCCAGACCCTCTCGGAAGTATCTGCAAAGAGCTGATACAGGTATTTGCCTTGCTGCCTCCTCTCCCCTGTCCTTTGCCATAATGAGCATGGGCAGCATTTCCCTCTTGGACAAAGGCATTGCCTTCACGCATTGTGCACTGGTTCTTTGAGGCAATAGACCATGTCCAGATAATTATATGGAGACTAGTCAGCAGGACTCAGCCCACCTCAGACTGTGTCTGGGCATGCAGTTGAAGCTAACTCCATCTCAAATCCAGGCCAAACCATCATACAATAAAATACACAGAAGAGATTTCAAGGAGATGGCATCAGTGGTCTCAATTCTCTACCCAGTTAAGATCAAAGGCCCTTCCCCCTGGGTCCTAGGGGTGGAAAGCTGAACAGCATTTCTTACCGTTGTTAATCATTGAAGTCCAACCTTGGTAGGATCGACCCAAGGCTGATTCACAGTGTTACTTCCCATCTGTAATCATGACAGCAGTAAATTGGATTCCCTGTTAACCTCACCTCCCTGCCCCAACCTCTGCCTGCTAAATTTTGTGGCTCAAAGGTGGCTAAACAAAATCAGAAGCCACTCCAGAAACAGTGGAGACATAGAGGACAGACCCACACAAGCCAGTGTGCGATGGGCATGTTTTCCCAGGTTTAAGGGATTCATTTGGTCCACACATGGATTCTCAGGGACCAACCCCGCCCCCCAGAACTAGAACTGTGCAGATTTAGTGACATCTGTGGGAGAACACTGAGCTTTTATCTAAATATACATAATCGAGACTCTAAAGGGGCTTACTAACTGCCTAGCAAGTGTCAACACTAAGTTGAAAGAATATGGGAGAGAATCGGATAAAGAGGCTTTGTAGGAAGGAAAGGCCCAGGGTCTGAGCATACCTACTGCTAACTGGAAGGCCAGCCTCCAGCAGCACTAAGGTATGCAAAAAAAAAAAAAAATCCATGAATGTGGTGAGGGCTAGACTTTTCTATCTGGGGGGGAAATAAGGAAACGCACACATTCTGATGTTAACTTTCTCTTTTACTTCATCTTGAAAAATCCTCTCTGAAAATCTGTCTCCACAAGGTTACATTCCACACAGTTACATGCTCCATACATTCTCCACGCAGCCACACATCTATACACACAATTACATCTCTTTTTTACACAACTATACATCTCATCTACAAAACTCTCTCTTCACCGGGCGGCAGTGGCGCACGCCTTTAATCCCAGCGCTCAGGAGGCAGAGCCAGGCGGTTCTCTGTGAGTTTGAGGCCAGCCTGGGCTACAGAGCAAGATCCAGGACAGGCACCAAAGCTACACAGAGAAACCCTGTCTCAAAAAAAAAAAAAAAAAAAAAAACCTCTCTCTTCTATCCATACATCTTTCCTCAACTCTCTGCCCTGCTACATTTCTTCACTCATAACCTCGCATTTCTCTTCTACATCACTCACTCACTCTCTCACTCACTCACTTGCTCACCTTTCCACACACAGCTCTGCCCTACAAACATATCTCTGTCTCCACAGCAAAAATCTGGACAAATTGACATTGAAATTCAGGACTTAAACAATAAACCGTTAGTCTGCTGAACCTTGGAGTGGTAGGGAGTACGTGCAGAGACTCAACTGCTGCAGGGAGTTTATGTCTACTAAAGCTGTTTCATGCCTGACTTTGGTTCAACAAATACTTGGGAAGTTGTCCTTGTATGGTCTCTGCAGGGGCAGCTAGTCTGTTTTGAATTTGCTCTAAAGTCCAAAATCAGCTAAATGTGTAAACGGCTGTCTTTGTCCTATTATTATTTCTATTCATCAAAATTATAGAGCTTAAGCAGAAATCATCTTCTTGACCATCCACAGCTATATGTGTGCCCAGTAGATGGAATACACACATGAGATAAACACACAAGCAGTGGGAAAACACCCATAGCTATTTTTTAGGTAAGAAATGTAGTGGCACATGAGATAAATTATAGACAGAAGCAACCAGTCATTTACAGTCAGTGACCCCATGGTCTTTGCCAAGTGGGGCTTCCCTTCAGAGAGTTATTCATCTGGTGGGCCAACCCGTTGAATACTAGTTGTATACACCCTGTTGTATACACCTGTTGTATACACCCACAGCCTCTGGCACATACCATTGTGGACACATACCAGAAAGACCCCCTAAGACCTTTGTGCCTTCTTCACCACAATCATTTTAGTATCCATGCTTAACAAATACCACTCCTGCATCCACAGTCAGGTTGTAATCATCATGCACTCTGATCCGGGTGGGCATATTGCAGCTATGCATCTTCCCAAGACTGAGTCCTTAAAGCCATCAGATACTGAGTAAATATTTATGAAGAACTGGGCAACCCATAGCCAATGTCTACTGGTGAAATATTAATGACATCAGCAGCCACAGGTGTGGGCTATTTTGCAGCCTGCAAGTCAAGCTCAACAATGACACACCCAGATTCCTACAGTTACTTGGGGAGAGAATCATGAACAAGTCTGTGGACTGTGAACTCACATAGGGTGCCCTGGTCTTAATCAAAGGATCCTAGGCAGCAACAAGGACTGGAAAAGGTCCATACCCACCGCAGAGGAAAGTAATTACCTCTCACACTTCCTCTGCAGGGAAAGGGACTACACTGTGACCTGTTGACAGGCCCAAACAGACTTTTCTTACACACTCTTGTCTTCCATTTTGGTCCCACTCAGTATTTCAAACAGAATCACCTGCCATCCTTCCTCTGTGATGCATATCCAGTGGACTTTGTCCCGGGTCACTGTGTGCTATCTAAGCCTACAGGATACCCTGAAATATCATGTACTGTTCTTATAAAAACCTGTGTATATTTCCAATGCTGCTCCACCCCACCTCACCCCACCCCACCCCCCATCCTCACCACCATGGAAAGGGATTTAGAAGCTTCTAAAGTGATAACACTTGGTGGTTGCCTCCAAGCACCATACATGTGTGTATCGGCTCTATTTAGTTCGTCTTTTGTCAGTTCATCCCAGCAAACCTTAGGAAGAGGAAGCCTCTCCCTTTTCCCGGGAGTCATTACAGCAGAGATTGAAACACAAAAGAGAACAAGCAGCTACTGAAAATTCATGGAGCATTTTCTGTCTATGGATTACAATCCTTCCAGAGGATCTCTGATGGTAACAGGCACATGATTGCATGGTCAATGAACGGAGCAAGCAGAAGAATGGGGGGTGGGAGGGTGGCGGGGGGAGATTTAGCATCTCCCAGGGCTTGGTGTTGCCAAATACCAGGAGCATATTTATGTCCTAAAAAGCCACACTGACTGAAGAAGGCTGTCCTCTCCAGGGGAAGTCTCTTAGGCCAGGGAAACAAGATCACGTGACCAGGCTAAGCCATGGAGGCAGCTTCCAGAGGCAAGCCCATTGTGCCTCCTGCCACATCATCCTGTGAACTGATTTTCAATTACTTCCCATTCTCAGCTTCATCGGAGTGTATGCATGGACCAAAGTCCCAATTGATACAGAGATGCCCACCAGGGGCATCACAGGCTGGCTACCAGCTAGAGAGAGAGGTTAGAGAAAGAGCCGTGGCTTCAGCTTCTGCAAAGGGGATGTGAGAGGGAGACACACAGGAACCAGAAGCACAGGGCCAGGATGGTGGGGAAGTGCAAACTTGAGTCAGGAAATGGAGAGGCGAGACACCCAGAAAGACACTCTGTGGGGAGAGAAAGACCCCTGACACCATGGCATACTTTACTAAAGATTCCTACTAAAGGCGTGGTGGCGCACGCCTTTAATCCCAGCACTCGGGAGGCAGAGCCAGGCGGATCTCTGTGAGTTCGAAGTCAGCCTGGTCTACAGAGCGAGATCCAGGACAGGCACCAAAACTACACAGAGAAACCCTGTCTCAAAACAACAACAACAACAGCAGCAGCAGCAGCATTCCTACACAGGACAGGGCAAATAAGGATCTGCTTTCTTGGGAGGAAGCACCTTCCACTTATTGCAGAAACGTGGCAACTGACCATGGGGCTGAGAGCTGAAGGCCAGCAGGGAAGAGTGGAGGTGAGACCAGGCACGGCCTGAGTGTCCTCCACACCAGGTCCAGCACAGATGCTCACTTACTTCCAGTCCTCATCTGAACCCTTGCCTGAGATGACCTGAAGTCTACATTCTTAACACGGTCCCTGGAAGACTTAGCAACATGAACGGTGGAGAACTGGGGGCCTTTATTCAGTTCAGAACAATATCATGGGGCCAAGGATCTTGTGTCTGAGGAACTCTTCATTATAAGATTGTTTAGAACACACAGGTCCGAAACAGTACCTTGTATGGCACAGATTTCACTCACGAAACCGCCCAGATAAATCCCTGAAACTTGTTCTCCCAGAGGATGGCAAGTCTGACGTGGAAAGAACACCAAAGAGCAGGAAATGCCTCATGGTCCAGAAGGGAGGACCAGAAAGACTGTCTACGGCCCCGAGAGACTGTCTATCTAGACATATGGCAGGTCATAAACAACGGAGACCAGAAATCCTAACACTGAGTGTTCCATCTGTGCTCAGAGAAATCAAGACTTAGTGCCTGGCACACAGCTGGCAGCTATACACTTATTAAATCCCTTGGAGAATGTGATTGAAACCCCCCTCATGACTCAAGAGAAGGCTGTGCAGGTAAAAGAGCACATCCTGCTCCAAAGAGACGGACAGAAGTATCAGCAAAGGCACTGTGTTTTAAAATGTGGATGAACAGGAGAGTGATTCTCTAAGCCACCTGGCAAGAGAGATGTGGCCAAGGTTGGGAAACTCCCCCGAGTGTGAACCGGTGTGTGTTCACACAGTGTGTCCTTTGGTGGACACGGACTTGGATTTTATTTTCAGTGCTGGAAATGAAGCCCAGCAACTGAGCATGCTGATGTGCTCCACCAAAGTCACATCCCTGGTCCCTAGTCTGTGATTCCAAAGAGTCATGTGCAGAGGTTTAAAAAGTACAGGGGTGTTTCTAGACATGAACGAACAAAAATAAACGGTTCTGAGCTTTAAGAATGTGGTCAGGAAAACTGAAGCCCAGGAGAAACATTCCTGTCAAATAACAACAATAATGATAAAATAAAAAACAGGGGCTTGTGTTTGCCTGCCCCGATATCCACCCCGTCTGTGATCTGCTGCAGCATGGGGGTGTTCAGGAAGAATCCCATTGAGGGCCCAGCGTCAACAATGTAGCAGGAACCAGGAGCTTAGTACCAGACCAATGATTCTTTGAGATGAATGCCTGCATGTAAAAATGTATGGACAAAGGGGTTTCCTGCGTGACTCACTGTGTCACGCTGCAGCTTCCATGACGAGATTCTCCCCTTCTTCCTTTTTTTTTCCTTAAATTTTATTTTGTTTTTTATTATGGGGTGGAGGAGATGGGTGGGATCCGGAGGCATGATATGAAAGCCACAAAGAATAGATTAAAAGAAAGTTTAAAAAAAAAAAAACACCAAAAAGCAGGGGTTCTTTTATTGATACCTGCTCGTCTGTATTGCACCATGTGTGCGCGGTACCCACACAACCCAAAAGAGGGCATTGGACCCCTGGAAGAACTACAGTTTTCAGGCAGTTGTGAACCACCAGATATGGGTGCTGCAAACCAAATCCAGGTCTTCTGCAAGAGCAGCAAGTGCTGTGAACCACTGAGTCGTCTCTCCAGCCCCGGGGGCTCTGTTAAAATGTAACAGACCTGGCCCCACTCCTCAGTGCTGGTGAAGTCAAGCTCTGCGTCCACTCTTTCATACCTACTTCACTGGGAAAGAAAATCATCTTTGGATTAGAAAAAGCACAACAAACTGAGTAAGAAGCAGCAGAAACCAAAATGGTTTAAAAGTCAGAAGAGAATGGTAACTGCTACCTTCCAATCTAGATCCAATAGCCCCTAAATACAGACAGAATAAGAATGACTCAACCGCCGGGCGGTGGTGGCGCACGCCTTTAATCCCAGCACTCGGGAGGCAGAGGCAGGTGGATCTCTGTGAGTTCGAGGCCAGCCTGGTCTCCCAAGCGAGTTCCAGGAAAGGCGCAAAGCTACACAGAGAAACCCTGTCTCGAAAAACCAAAAAAAAAAAAAAAAAAAGAATGACTCAACCATCTTTCTGGGATCTAAGGAATTTTAAGAAATTGGGGAGATGAGCTCATGGCCAATCTAGGACAGATATTGAGAGTAAAATGGCCTCAACAAACCAGTATGCAGCTAACAGGGACAATCAGTTAATAATGTTGGTTGTCATTTTTTGACAAATGGCCATTGGCAAGTATAATAATCCTACAGAATCAAATCCCACCAGGCCTTTAATGCCCAAAGGCTTCTCAGTGTTTGGGGACAAGACAGCAATATGAGGTGGATGCTGAGGAGAGATGAAGAAGCATTAACAGAACAGCCCCCAGAGAACCGTTGACTAGCTCAGGCTCAACCTGGTCGGTCTCTAGTGGAAAGCCACAGAGCTCTTCCCGGGGCAGCCTTTGCAAATATGGAAGGAATATTCCTATTTGTGGGTGAGCTGTATTTGATAATATAATCAGAGTCTAGATTTTGACTAAAAAACCTGGTCATTCATATCCGATCCTGCTCTGTTAAATCCCCCAAACAACAAGCTAGGGAAGTCCAGGTGGAGGGGAGGCCGTGTACTGTCAGACCTCTCATTCAACAATGTCCCACTGAGTAAATGGAACTAGAAAAGTTACCATTACCAAGTGTAACTAGAGGCCCAGCCTGGGGGTGGTGTGTTCACTTTGGGGGAACGCTACATTCTACAGGGAAAGAAGTATATTGACTGGGGCACAGAGGACAGTGGGGTTAGGTGAACCTGGACACCGTAAGCCGAAAAACTGTTGAAGTAAAGCAGGGTACTCAGTCTGGAAGATGGTGATTGCTGTCAAGTGGTTGGGGGTACACAAAGCTACAAGCTGCCTCCTTCCCATCCACTCTGTGGAGCTGGGACAGACCTGCTCAAGGCAGAGGAAAGATGGCCCCTGTCAATCAAGGCAATTCTGTGATAGGATGCTGTGCTGGCTAACTTTATATCAACTTGACAAAGGCTAGAGTCATTTGAGAAATGAGAACCTCAGTTGAGAAAAGGCCTCCATAAGATCAGGCTGTAGGCCAGCCTGTAGGGCATTTTCTCTCTATTAGTGATCAACAGGGGAGGGCCCAGCCCATTGTAGGTGATTCCATCCCTGCACTGGTGGTCCTGAGTTCTATGAGAAAGCAGGCTGAGCAAGCCATGAGGAACAAGCCAGTAAGCAGTTCCCCTCCCTGGCCTCTGCATCAGCTCCTGCCTCCTGGTTCCTGCCTGGTTTGAGTTCCTGTCTTGACTTCCTTCAAAGGTGGATTACAGTGTCAAAGTGTGCGCCAAATAAAACCTTTCCTCCCCAAGTTGCTTTTGGTCCTGGTGTTTTACCGCAGCATTAGTGACCTTAACCAAGACAGATGTGCTTTCTGAGATTAGTATCCTTTGCTTATGGGGGTGCTGGGGCTCATGCTGAAAAATGGTAGGTGCTGGCCGTGCACGTGTCTGGGTCTCTCTTCTGAGCACTGAGAGCCTGATACAAACCTAACCCTCCTGTAAATGATGGAGCAGTGTGCTTTTTTTCCCTCATGGGCCTGTTCCTCTTCTGCCACAAGAATGGAATACATGGTGTGAGTGTGTGTGTATTTGAGAGAAAGAGTGTGTGTGTTTGAGAGAGAGAGAGAAAGAGAGAGAGAGAGAGAGAGAGAGAGAATGTGTATATGTGTGGGTAAGGAGTATATTGTATGTGTGTGTGTGTGTGTGTGTGTGTGTGTGTGTGTGTGTGTGTGTAAGAGAGCATTGTATAAGACTGCGTGAAAGAGAGAGAGTATGTGTGTGTTATGTGTATATGTGTAAGAGGGAGTGTGTGTGTGTAAGAGAATATTGTGTGTGTGTGTGTGTGTGTGTGTGTGTGTGTGTGTGTAAGAGAGAGTGTGTGTACTTGAGTGCACACCTGTTTAGGAATAGGAAGAAGAGATAGTAGCCCAACACCCAAAAAGCAGAAATGGAAAAGCTTCAGAAGACACAAACCAGAGTGACCGTGACGTGTGTGAGGTCTAAGGAAAACACTGTAAAGGAGTGCAAACTCGGCAGATCTCTCCGCTGGCTGTTTCCCATAACGTGTCCCATTATGTGTCTCCTGGGGAACTCTTGGCACAAAAATAAAAGCAGAGAAGTGTCCTTGCTTTGGTGACAAGAGTGCCCCACTGTGCATCCCCACAGCCTCGGAGGCACCTGGCTCTCTGGTTCTTACAACAGGATTTAAACTTCTGAGGCCTCCCCGACCTCCAGCCCTGCTAGCCCAGGGACAGCCAGGGGAGACCACTGATTTCCTGCAGTCTTACAGAAAGTCACCAAAGAAGTCAAGGCAGCCATACCCTGAAGCCTCCACCCTTCCCCTCCCTCAGTCAGCCCTTGGATGCCAAGCGTCCCAATGTACGGGCTCCATGTGTGCAGCGTGGACCCGTTGCAAGGCCCACGCCTGGAATCAGAACGGCCACTCTCTTTCATCTGTTCACAGGAACGCCCTTAAAATCAAAAACAACCCTAGACCAAGATGACTCCTCCGCGTTAACGCATAAGAAATCTGACTTGGAAGGTAATGCTTGTGATGACTTTAAAATGACCGTAGACCTTACTAACCCAGCCACAAGAAGGTAAGAAGTGCAAACGTAGCCTGACCCCTGCTGAGGAGAATGCTCCCTCATCCGGGCATCCTCACTGATGGTCCATGGCCAAGGCATCATTCCTAGAACGTAGCACCATGGAAAGACACCGAATCAGAGGCAGGGCCATGGAGGTTTTCCAAGGAAAAGCAACAGCATCTGTGATTGGAGGCAGGTGGGAAGATAATGGTCATCAGATGTAGCTCATCCAATGGCATTTTCTTGTCCACTGAGCAGGATATTGAAACAGGCAAACTGTGACGAGAAAGAACAGGAACAAGGGGAAGGGACCAATGCTTACTGAGTGTCACCACAGGCCCCAGACTGCTGCGGACCGAGCTTCTCTCTGCCTGTGTGATCTCACCCTCCATCACCTCCTCTTACCCCTCAGCTTAAGAGGTGATTTTAAAATCAATTCCCCCAGGGGTTAAAAGGTCCACATTCGTGGCAGTAATAATTTCTCCTATTCCTTTTGGCATTTGAGGCCCATAAAACAGAGAAAGGCAGATTGCAATAAGAGTCCAACTTAACCTATTATTTAGAGATTCCTGCAAAGTACTGTGGGCTGGGGAGGTGCCCCAGGTGATTGCTCCCTTGCTAATGCAGCTTATATTTATATATATATCAAGTCCTGGAGGGGAACCTAGGGACGTGCTGGCACACAGCCCCTGAACCTCCTGAAGGAGAATAAAATGGAAAACACAAGTCTGCAGAGGAAAGCAGAATGGCCCATGTGGGAAGGGGCCAGAAGTCCATCTCCATATTCCAAAGTACAGGGAGGAACTTATAGAAGGGCCTTACTGGGGACCAGTGCAGTAAGACCAGGAGATACAGGAAGGACCTTGGCAGTGGGATTTTGTGATGAGAGAGAGAGTTAGGGCTCCATTGCAAACACAGCCTTGACAAGAGGGATTCACATCCAAAGAGCAGGCAGAGGTGAATGGATAGAAATGCCTGTGAAGGAGGCATCAGGGGGAGCGGGTTCTCACTGAAAGCCAGCCAGAGTGATCAAACACCTAGCTTGGTAGATTTTTCTGAACCAGTGAAGAACCAGGCCTGGAGTTGAGATGCTCGGGTCTCGGGGTGTGGTGCTCCCACTAAACGAACTCAGGAAGGAGTTTGCTACAACTAGGTTTCAGAAAGACGTGAACAAACGGGCCAAGGAGACAGCTCAAGAGGTGAGTAAACTTTGGCCAAGCAAAGTTTCCTGTCATTGGAATATGGGGATCAATGCTCCCACTCTGTGTGGGAAATGTACACGGAGCAAACATCACAAATTCAAGTGTGTGGTTCTATCGAGAAGAGCCTTGGCAGAGAGGCACCAAGACAAGGTGGAATCAAAATGTGTTCTTAATCAGATGAGAGGGAAAACGTGCTACTGAGAACTGTGTGTTATCGGGTATCGGGCTACGTCAGGCCTGGTCTCCGAGCCACCCTAAAGTGGAGCATTTTTGTCCTCAGGGTACAGGTGAAGGGCTGGGCTGTGTGAGGGGCGAGCGACATCGCAAGTGGCACAGGTTTTATGAGACAGGGCCACCTCTTGCTCCTGGCCTGGTACACCCCTCTCCCCACCCTCCGTGGAACAGATAACGATCTCATCAGAATGGAAGCAGAGGCCACAGGAAACCCCCCCAAAGGAGCCATTAACTAGAAATAAAGATTCTGTTATTCAGTCCAGTCACAGCTCCGCCACTGCCGTTGACGGTGTTCCGCGGGCACGTGGACGGAGCCCAGTGATGTTAATGAGCTTAATAATCACACTGAACCCAGCCCGGCTGCACCACTGCTTGGTATTCAGGGATGCCAAGCTCACCTCCTTCTTGCAGGAAACACTACTCACTCTCTTCCTTCAGTTAACTCAGTAAAGCCTGTCAAAATAAGGAGTCACTGGTGATGAGGTTTTGCTGGGCTGTCAGGCCCCAGCCAGGCTCAGCCTCCATGTCTGGTGGCCACAGGAGTCAGTGGCCTCACAACACAGAGCGTCTCACCCTCGCCACCTGCCTTGCGGTCTCTTGGGCTCCCGTTGTGCCCAATCACCCACTCCTCTTCTCTGATGCTAGCCACAAGGAACTCCTGAGTGCTTGCTTGAACCCTCATGGGTTCTTGTTGGGTGTTCCTAAATGGCTTTTCAAAACTACTGTAGGAACATCCCGTGTTTTTAGCACCGTGGTGATGGTGGCATGCGTGTCCCTGTAAGAGTAATGGGGGAAATGGCCACCTGTGAATTCTCAGCTACCACAAGCTTGTCTAGAACAAAGCACGGATATGTAGATGAGATTTGCAGACAGAAGGAACCTAGTCAGGCACCCTGTCTGGAGTATGAAGTAGAGGCTTTTTCTGCTGAACCCAAAATTAACACGTGGGGACCACAAGGAATACCCCTACTCTGGACCCCAAATGCATAATAAGGGGACAGAATTAAATGAACTAAGCCATCCCTGTGACTCCCTACTGGGTTTCCAGGGCTCTCTGGATGTCCTAACTTGAAGGACCTGTATCATCCTGAAGCTGAGGCAACAAGTCACTGTCATTTCCCTAGGGGACTCAATATCCAGCTAGAGCCACTTCCTCCAAGCCCTGCCTTGGGAGCCACACCTTCCCAGGAGTGGGGGAGAGAGAGACCAGAGTTATAATTATCAATTCCACAATTCAGTTTGCATCCCCATCACCCTGAAGGCTTGAAACCCTTCTCCATTTCCTCCAGGCTAGGGCTGACCATGAAATGCAGAAGTGTGCACTATTTCTGGTAGATGCTCTTGAACGTTTTGGACTGGGGAACCCTCCCCTAACTTGATTAGCAATGGTGAGCCATAGGCGAGTCTAGACATCAGCAAATTTGGGAGAACTAGTGGGAGATAGATACAGTTCTTGGAACTTCTGACATAAAACCACATTCAGACTAAATCTCCCTTGAGAATACGAAGTCCCCCTTGACAATCCGCAAGGACCTCTGCAGCTAACCCCTGCCCTCCATCTCCTCTGCTGGCTCCCCAGTCACCTCCTTAATGCTCCACACCAGGTATCCCGTGCTTTGCAGTTTTCCAACATGTGTGTACCTGTCTCTCCAGTCTCACGACTGGGCAGCAGTGGGGT
>CABHPQ010155246.1:7073-42910 GCA_902168405.1 Peromyscus aztecus
GTGTGTACCACTACCATCTGGCAAACTCAGGCCTCTCTGCCAACTGAGCTATCCCTCTGTCTCTAGAATTTGTGTTTACAGTGAGGGGTGTCCAGTGCCTTGGTTTCTTGTAAAGTAGGCTAGTTTTAAGTAAATAAAGGGTAGAACCAACAACCCCAGTTGCCTGTGGGGCAAGGTATGGATGGACCTCTTCTACCCACTCTCTGTACAGAAAAACCCATTGCTTTTTCTCTTTGGCTTTGGGGTTTTCCACAGATGGAAGCAAGCTCCTAGTTCTGTTCTGCTAACACCAAGTGATCTGCCTAATGCGATTCTGTTCTTTGCCACTGGTTCAACGTGGCTGTGTTCTGCTTTTCTTCACCTTTGATTATATTCTGTGCAAACCAGAAGGCAGAGACAGGGGATAGAGCCTTCTTTCTCCCTCTTTCTACCCAAATGGGTACGGTGCATCCCATCTCCTTATCCCTCTTCAAAAGGAACTGAACATTACTGGGACATCACTCACCTCCATTGACATCCATAAACGCTCGAAGTGAGTTGGTGAGGTCCACCATGGCAGTAGAGTTGGCTGGGAAAGAGGGTACGGTTAAAGCGCTTCCTATGGATAACGTGCCGGGGCTGACCTTGCCATCTGGGGACGGAGCAGGAAGACTGTTACTTACGTCGCCTGAGGGAAACCCACCGGTCCAATCCCCCATTGCTGAGACAGTTCTGGATTTCGGACCCAAGGTGATGTTCCCTTCTTGATTCTCAACCCACAGGCTCTGGAACTCCTAGAGCTAAAAACGTGTGGTGAGGAAGGGTAGATGAACAGTAACACTCCCAGGCTACAGGGCTTTCCAGAGCACTGAGAACTGCTGCAATCTGCCACCCCGGGGCAAGTGGGCAAATGGTGAGGGTGCTTCATCCTTTGGGTCATCACCATCTAACTCCCTGCTCCTCTACTCTTACGTGGCACCTGTCCCTGCAATCCCTGTCTGCTCAAGTACCACGGACAGTTCCAAAATTTATTCCCACAGGCATTACAGAGGAGGAGATAGGACCAGGGGCTCACATGGAAAGAAATCCCAGGCACCTGGTTGCTGAGACTCCTAGCTGACTAGGAGGACGACATCAGTTCATGTGGGAGACCACAGGTGAGAGCAGCATGTGAAACCTGGTTCAGATGCTGGGATCAGCAACCTTGAGGTCCAAAAGCTGCTAGGGACAGCTGAGCGAACAAGTCTATGCTGGGTCAAGAACAGACCTGACGGATTTTCCTTAGGCATGTGGCCGAGAGCAAGCTCCTAGGCCAGACCAACACTACTTTCTGCCCTTGTTTCTTGAACATGAACATTCCTCAAATGAGTTGGCTTAGAATCTGTACCAGGTGTGGATTTAGTCTTGTATGTGAATGTACACCCTGAACCTCAGACTGACCCCAGTGGTTCCAGATAGCATGTGCCTTCTAAAGTGATGAGACAGACATGCAGAAGACTAGGTCCAGAAGGTGAGGGGTCAGTGACCCACGCTGCAGTTCAGGGCTGGACCTGCAGGCCACCCTAAAGGAAGTGACTTAAATTAATGAGCACAGCCCATCTTATAGCTGGGACAAGCTAAGCTAACACAGCCTTTCTCCTGCCATAGAAACAAAGGGAAGATGGATCACTGATACAGAGATCAAAGTCCTCTCAAGTATTCATAGGGATACTATGTTTTGGATTCTTAACTCTGTGTGCTAGAAAGAACACAGGATTGTTCCTGATCATTTGGGGCTGAGGGGCACTCACCTGATGATGGCGCTGGTGAGCAGAATCGTTGGTTGGCGCCTGTGGCCAAGATACTGTCTCCTGCAGCTTGTGGGGGAGTGAGCACCCGGG
Organism: Peromyscus aztecus; assembly: GCA_902168405.1. Lineage (NCBI taxonomy): Eukaryota > Metazoa > Chordata > Mammalia > Rodentia > Cricetidae > Peromyscus > Peromyscus aztecus. The sequence goes on from CABHPQ010155246.1 coordinate 8,933, forward strand.
TGGCATTTGGGGGTGAGCCCAGAGGCCTCGAATCTGTCAACGAAGGTCCTATCTGTGATTGGACAGTCTTTCTATGCAAAGTGCTGGTGTTCTCGATGCTGGCACAAGAGCTGGGGATGGAAGGGGGCAGGCTTGGGACAGGTACCAAACTCCTCTGGGGACAAGAGCTGGGGCCAGTGGCATTTTCTGTCTTCACAATGATGCCGACGGTGTGGTTCTGAAGCCCCCCAGCCGATGGTGGCGTGAGGGGCCGGGGCCAGCCTTGCCGGTGTGTGGGGCCGGGTAAGGGGGTGTTGGCGCCAGGAAGTCGCCGGGGATCCGTGGAATCAGTGGGGCTGCTGTAGAGGTGTGGGCCATTGGCTTTTCCCTCTGTGTTCACTGGCCCATTGGCAGTCCCACAAGGGGTTTTCTTGGACTTTTCCACACAACAACTGCAGCTGATGTCCTCTAGGGCTGGGGGCTGGTGGGGTGGAGAGCAGCCCAGGGAATTCTGGGTGCTAATTGCTGAGGGGCAGGACAAAGGGTAGTGGGAAGGTAGAGGTGCCTTGTCAGCGGTTTGCAGGGAGGTGGTGATTGAGCTGTCAGTCACAATAACAGGCTTAATATCAGCCTTCTCTGTCTGTTCAGAGTCCCAATGCGAAGGCATCTGCTTAGCAGATAAATGTTTCAATATGCTGCACTGGAGCGCAACAACACTACAGAGCCACTGCAACGGAAGGAGAGGAGAGGAGGTGAGAGGCCGGGAGGTGCTGGTCTGTCCTGCCACAGGGTCCAGGGCTACGGCAGAGTCGACAAGCACTGTAACACGTTTCCAACTGACCACAAAGGGTCCCACTCTCATTCCCAAGCAAGACTTACTGGCGCACTCGGCAGTACTACCTTAGTCAGTGGGACGTGAGACTCCTGTTTTGGCTCTGCCCTGAAGGCTCCCCTTGTGATCAACAGTCAGCAAGTACCCCAGTGTATGCTGTGTGTCTCGCTGGATCACCTAACCTCTCTGTGGATCTGCTCATCTACTCCTACAGTACAGAACTGCCCAGCTCGAAGATGGGGAACTGATGAGGGAGCCTGTTTGATGACGTTCTCTTGCCTTTGGCGTTCATTCCATGGTCACTCAACTTTTAGGGACTAGGGTGGAGGATAGGGTGGAGGTAGGAATGACAGACAATGGGGCTCTGGTGACACAGAAGAGACAGATGGATTTGGGGATACCAATTCTCCTTTCACTCACCTCTTGCTGCTCGGCCTGGGTGGCTAAGTGCTCAGAATTCAGAAGGTGCATCTGTGATTCCTCAGGGATCCCATTGCAGATCAGCTCCCCATCCCGAATGGCCGCGGATGCAATGAGAGGGGGTGGGAACTGGTACTGGGATTTTATAGCATCAGGAACCTGTTTAGGATAGGAGGGAAGATAGTGCCCAGCTGAATTCTGCCCTCACTAGACACTGTTTCATCTGTAGTGCTGGTGCCCAAGGGACCTTCTACTCTGTGACCCACCAAGGACAAAGGCTCAGTGTGCTGCGACTGTTTTGGGTTGCCCTGTGACTCCAGCAGAGCCATTATGCCCTAAAAAAGCACAGACAGAGAAACAACAGGTAGGGCTTTCATTCTTCTTCATTAAGGTCCAAGGTCTTACACAGCTCTCTCTCTCTCTTTTTTTTTGTTGGTTTTCCCGAGGCAGGGGTTCGCCACGTAACAGTCCTGACTGTTCTGGAACTTGAGCTGTAGACCAGGCTGGCCCTGAACTCACGGTGATCGCCTGCCTCTGCCTCCCGAGTGCATGCCCCACCACCACCCGGCCCCTTGCACAGTTCTAAGACCACCACATGCTATCTTCCATTTTGTCCCAAATATGCAAGATTGACACTGGACTGAGCTTCAGCGTGGTCCAGGCTGTAGGTTTGTAGTTTCTAGTGCCAATGGGCAGGGGTGAATAGTAACTGAGAAATAAGTTAAATGGGGTTATATTCATGGTAGAAAGATTAAGCAGACGCCTGACTAATATGAGCACTTAATCAATGTTAGTTTTTACCATCCATTCATTCATGACTTATGAGACAACTGAAGACTTCTTTGTTGCACAAAGAAAAGACACACTCTGACTTACATTGTATAAGAAAGAAAGAGCCACACAAAAAGTCATTCATATAGCCAACCAACATTATTGAGTGTCTCAGGAGTCTGGAACTGTTCTAAATCCTAGAGGTCCAGAGATGAATATAATACTTAAAGCCCTGCCCTCAAGGAACTCACAGTCTAGTGGGGGAAAACAGAAATGTTATCACAATACAAGGAAATTCATTACAGAATACAGGTACATCTGAAGCACTATTAAAAAGGGAAAATGAGCCAGGCGTGGTGGCACACGCCTTTAATCCCAGCACCAAGGAGGCCAAGAGACTGGCAGATCTCAGTGAGTTCAAGGCCAGCCTGGTCTACAAAGTGAGTTCCAGGACAGCCAGGGCTACAGAGAGAAACCCTGTCTTGGAACTCCCCACCCAGAACATAATTTTAGCCTGGAATTGGGAAGCTTTTCTAGGAAGTCAGTATTTGAACTGTGAATTGGAGGTTGAGAAGAACTTTTGAGTTGGTATATTTGGTAACCAGTCCCATGGGGCAAGGGAAGAGGAACTGAAAATGATTCCTAGAATTTTGACCAGAGAATATGAGTAGAGACTACAATTACTAATTGGAATAGAAAATACAAGGGAAAAGTAGATTTGGAGAGGCAGAAGACTTTTGGCCTTAGGGTGAGAATAAGGCACCTGGAGCCAGGCGTGGTGGCGTATGTCTTTATTCCCGTCACCCAAGAGGCAGAGACAGGCAGATTTTGGTGAGTTTGAGGTCAGCCTGGAATACATAGTGAGTTCCAGGACAGGCTAAGTAGGAAGAAGACCCTGTCTTAAAAAACTGAAAATAAACCAACCAACAAAAAGGTATCTGTGAGAATGGTAGGTAAACACGAGCACAGAGGAGAGGATGGTGGAGTTGGGAATCACCACCTAGTGCTGTGGGCTTTCTGAAGCAACAGAGGAAGAGCAGTGGGCCAGACCACAGCTGCCCGCTGTGGACGAGCGCAAAGGCAGAAGGCTTGGACACAGCTACCAGGTTCTCAGCAGGTTCTTCTCTGCACTCCTAGTATCAAGCATATCACTGTCCTATGGTGCTGTAGCCTTCATTTCATACTTACTGTCCAAGAACAAACTCTTCTTCAGGCAATTTATAACCCCAACTTCCTCCTCAACAATAAGGAAAATATTTAGGGGAAAGCCAATGAAAAGATCTAATCAAGGCCTTTAGCATCCAGGCTATCTTCTTTTTTTTTTTTTCCCCTTCGAGACAGGGTTTCTATGTGTAGCTCTGGTGCCTGTCCTGAATCACACTCTGTAGACCAGGCTGGCCTCGAAATCAGAGATCTGTCTGGCTGTGCCTCCCAAGTGCTGGGATTAAAGGCGTGCGCCACCAGCGCCCGGCTATCTTCTGAATCTACATAGTAAGTGAATTACAATTTGGATTACTTTTAGATCCCTTTAAATAGAGATATGAAGCATAGCACCTCATATGCTATTCCTGCACTGAGAAATGCTTTAATTTGAGAAAACCATCCTCTTGAAAGATAAGTAGTCACCCAGTTAAGAGGATGCTGTACAATTTCCAATACTTAAGCATCTTTGCTAGTTCCGGAATGACACCCACTTAAAAGTGATGGGAGGAATTGAGGTTAAAACATGACTGCCACCAAGTGGCCATTTTTGAGAATTGCTAATGGAGATATAGAGTGTTAAGCCTTCTAGATCAACTGAATTAGGAGATTGAAAACTCTGAAAATAGCACGTTTTTCAATGAAGGAAAATTCTCTCAGTTTCTTTGGTATAGTTTAGCAACATCAAGTACATGGAAATACTAGGTAGCAAGACTACAGTTGTCTTGGTTGTCATTAGTCTAGAGGCATAGATCCATAGGTAGAACTTTCCTTTGGACACATTTTTTCCTTGAAAATTTCAGCTGAATATCGATCGCTCTTCATCTACATGGCTATCTGTTTTATCAATCATAACTTCACCTCACCAGAGTTCTCAGAAGGGGACCATTAACAGGGACAGACGACAGAAGTGGCAGTCAGGTATTAAGCTGGTTAGTTTTTTTTTTTTTTTTTTTAATTAAAGATTTATTTATTAATTATGTATACAGTGTTCTGCTTGCATGTGTCCCTGCAGGCCAGAAGAGGGCGCCAGATCTCATTACAGATGGTTGTGAGCCACCATGTGGTTGCTGGGAATTGAACTCAGGACCTTTGGAAGAGCAGCCAGTGCTCTTAACCTCTGAGCCATCTCTCCAGCCCATAAGCTGGTTAGTTTTATGTTAACTTGACATAAGTCAGAATCATTGGTGAAAAAGGAACATCAACTGAGACAATGCCCTTTCCAGAGTGGCCTGTGGATGGTGGACCTGGGAGCTGTTAAGAAACTACGCAAAACAAACCATGAGGTCCAGGCTAGTAAGTACCATTTCTCCACGGCCTGTGCATCACTCCCACCTTCAAATTCCTGCCCTGTTTGAGTTCCTGCCCTGATTTCCCTCAGCAACGAAGGTGCGACCTGCCCCCCAGCCCTAAGCAGATTGAGGTAATGGTGTTTTATCACAGCAGTAGAAACCCTAAGACAAACATCATATGTGACAGTAGGGCACAGCAGGGCTTGGAGAGATGGGCTGCAGGCTCATCCTTTGGAGAAGTATGAACAGATTTCAAAAGCATACCTGCAATCACGCCTTTGTCATCCTGACTACCATCCTCAAGGATTACTACACATTTATTATTTGCTGAGACACCAAAGATGTATCTCTGGGGCTTCAGTCTCCCAATGTGTGTTCTTGTGCCATGAAAGACACCGGAGCCCACCCTCTTGCCTGTTCTGACTGGGCTGTGACTCACCTTCAAGCTTCTTCTTTTGACAGACTGGAGCACACGGCGGTTAGGGGGGTGCTTCTTATGGATTCGGTTCAGGAAGTCCACCTTGACAACATGCTGTGAAATGGTGTCCTGGAAACGATCAAACACCTGGCACCGATTGCTCAGTGTCAGATTCTTCTGGTTCAGCTGGGGACAAGCAGAAATAACAATGTGTTGAATTTCTAAGGGTCCTGCCCCTCCAGCTAGCCCCATTCTCTGGGCTTAAAAAACAGAAACTCTCAGCTAAATGGGTTCCTTCTGTCTGGACAGAAGGTCTGTCATGGAGCAGGGAAACTCCTGCTTGCTAGAAAGGCTTTCAGGAGTTAGGAAACAGCAAAGTAGCCTGGAAGGGCCTCTAATTCAGCCAGATAGTACTCTAGGTCAGGGCAACTCATCAGGGTCCTTGCTAGCAGCACAGATTTTAAAGGAGATGCCGGCCTTGGTCCTCAAGAACCAAAGAACCAGACTCCCTACTCATCAAGAAACTCTACAGAAACAACTGTCCTACATAGAAGCCTTGCTGGGTCAAAAATCCCACGCATTCTGTCCTATCCCTATTCCAGGGTACCAGGAAGCATTACCGAACTTATCTCAGATCAGATATTACGTCTTCCCCTGTGGAAGGAGAAACCTCTGGCCTGCTCTCAAAGGTCAAAGGAAAAGAGAGAAGTTGCTGACAGATGTGTAGCAGAATCTTAAAAGTTCTTATTAATAAAATCAAACCCAGCCAGGTATTGGGGTGAACTGGAAGATCAGAGAACTAGAACAAGCCACAGCTACCTCACCTCACCAGATCCTCAGCTGGTCCTGTTTCCTCAGACTGGAAGCCTCTGAGTCCTCATTCAGAATGGGTCTCAGCTGAACTGCTGCTCAAAAGCCTGAAAGCTTAACCAGCTAAATGCCTAACCAGCCAAATGCCTCGAGTTTCTGGTCCTCACGCCTTATTTACCTTTCTGCTTTCTACTACCACTCCCTGGGATTAAAGGCTCACTTCTTGGGATTAAAGGCGTGTGTCACCATGCCTGGCTGTTTCCAATGTGGCCTTGAACTCACGGAGATCCAGAGGGATTTCTGTCTCTGGAATGCTAGGATTAAAGGCGTGAGTGCCACCATTTTCTAGCCTCTGTATCTAGTGGCTGTCTGTTCTCTGACCCCAGATAAATTTATTAGGGTGCACAATATTTTGGGGAACACAATACCACCACATAGAAGTTTCCGACCTCTTCTATTGTATCTGACCCTATACTTTAGTTCAAAAGACAGGATCTGGATGGTAAGAGACGGCTCAGGGCTAAGAGGACTTTCTATTCTTCCAGCGAAAACACGCTGAGTGGATTACAATCACCTGCGCTCAGTTCCAGAGTCTGATACCCTCCTCTTCTGTCCTCTGAGGTCACCCACACACATGTGGCATTCACTCACATAAACATCCATGCACAGAAATAAAAATAAATCTTAACTATTTTTTAAAAACTTATTACTTTTTGCTGGGTATGGTGGCATACACCTTTACTCTCAGCACCTGGGAGGCAGCTGAGACAGTCGAACCTATGTGAGTTCCAGAACAGTCTGATCCACAAATCTAGGCCAGCCTGGGCTAGAGAGAGACCATTTCAAAAACAAAATTTTTTTCTTTACGTGTATGAATCTTTTGCCTGCATGAATGTATGGTACCTGCAGAAGCCAGAAGAGGGTGTTGGATGCTCTGGAATTGAAGTTACAGAAAGCTAGGTGCTGGGAACGGAACATGGGTCCTTAGCAAGAACAAGTGCTTTTTTTTTTTTTTTTTAATGATTTTATTTTATTCTTTATTTATTTTTGCTTTTTGAGACAGAGTTTCTCTGTGTCACAGATCTCGATATCCTGGAACTTGCTTTGTACACCAAGCTGGCCTTGAACTCACAGAGATCCATCTACCTGTGCCTCCCAGGTGCTGGGATTAAAGGCACGTGCTACCACTGCCCACTTGAACAAGTGCTCTTAACCGCTAAGTCAACTCTCCAGCCCCGATAAAAATAAATCTTAGAGACTCAGCAAGTTTTGTTCCTGCAGCTTCCTAGTTAGCAAACTAAGTGGCCAACGAAAATAACCAACTAGTGATTTTCACCTGTTGGAGCTGCTCCTTAGGATGCATATTTGGGTGAACTGTTTATGGCTCTTTTATCTGTTTAAGCAGGATGCAAAGCCCCAGAGAGAAGCTTCTTCCGCCGGGCGGTGGTGGCGCATGCCTTTAATCCCAGCACTTGGGAGGCAGAGGCAGGCGGATCTCTGTGAGTTCGAGGCCAGCCTGGTCTACAAAGCGAGTTCCAGGACAGGCTCCAAAGCTACACAGAGAAACCCTGTTTCAAAAAACCAAAAAAAAAAAAAAAAAAAGAGAGAGAGAGAAGCTTCCTCCTAGGTCAATCTCTCTGAATGGTATGAATCCAAGAAAGGAAGTGATTCTTCTGTATGTGCAAGTTTTCTTTTTTTTTTTTCTTTTTCGTGTGTGTGTGTGTGTGTGTGTGTGTGTGTGTGTGTGTGTGTGTGTGTGTGTTAGGAGCAGTGCTAGGAATGAACCAGAGTTTCGTATGTACTAGGCAAACACTCTGCCCCTCAACCCTTTAGCCCTCTGCATGCAAGTCGTTAACAGAGGATCCTTCAGTGCTCAGCACACTGGCATAGTGAGGGCTAACAGTCACTCCATGGTTAGCATCACTGGGCACAGGATTCTTATTCTTTCTCCTCTGACCCTTTCTTCCCTCTACCCCTTGTCTTGGGGATAAAACCCAGGGCCTCAAACTGCTCTACCACTGAAGAGGTAGACAACAGGTCTGTTCTCGTATAGGAAGCTGTGTGGATAATGCCTAAAGAGGGCCAGTGAGATGGCTCAGTGCATAAAGGTCATTGCCAAGTAAGCCTGGTGAACCCAACTGGAAAGAGGGGCTAGTAAGATGGCTGAGAGGGTAAGGGTGCTTATCACCAAGCCTGGTGACTTTAGTTTCATCCCTAGTACCCACACAGGGGAAGAGAGAAATGACTTACAAACACTATCCTCTGGTGAGCACACATGTGCACACAGATACAATAATAACAAAGCTGGGTGTGGTGACTCAGACCTGTAACTCCAGCACTTGGGAGGGGAAAACAAGTTCTCAGCTACATAGTGAGCTTGAGGCCCCTCAAACAAACAAACAAACAAACAAACAAACAAGGGCTGGGGAAGGCTCAGCGGTATGCTCTTGCCGAGGATCCAGGTTCAGTTCCCAGCATCCACGGTAGCTTGCAACCACTTCAAAATCCAGTTCTAGGAGTTCCAACACCTTTTCCCAGTCACCATAGCACCAGACATGCACATGGTGCACTTATATACATGCAGGCAATATACATACATAATTTTTTTTGTTTTGTTTTTTTTTTGGTTTTTGGTTTTTGGAGACAGGGTTTCTCCGTAGCTTTGGAGCCTGTCCTGGACTAGCTCTGTAGACTAGGCTGGCCTCAAACTCACAGAGATCCACCTGGCTCTGCCTCCCGAGTGCTGGGATTACAGGCGTGCGCCACCACTGCTCGGCCATAAAATAATAATTAAAAAAAGAAAAAACCCATCCTCAAATCAAAAAATATGCGGGGGCTGTAGGTAGAGCACTTGCCCGGCCTACACGAGGCCTAGGGTTCAATCTTTAGCACAGTAAACTTTTAAAAAGGAAAAAAAAAAGGGGACTGGAGAGGTGGCCAGAGGTTAAGAGCACTGGTTGCTCCTTCAGAGGTCCTGAGTTCAATTCCCAGCAACCACATGGTGGCCCACAAGCATCTATAATGAGACCTGATGCCCTCTTCTGGTGCGCAGGCGTACATGCGGACAGAAAACACTGTATAATAAATCTTTTAAAAAAAAAAAAGGAAGAGAAAGAAAGAAAAATGATCATGGCCACTGGGAAATAAGACAAGATTTTTCATAGCACTCACTTTCACTCACTGAAAACCCAGGATGTGCCGACACAAGCTGGTTATAAAGAACTAATGCAAGAGAAGGGCGACGAACTCACTTGATACTTGGGCCACATGTATTCCAACAGCCAATCATTTATTTTCGTAAGGTTGGCTCTACTGAACTCACTCTTTTGGGCTATAACAGCAACACAATGTTTCATTGCGGGGTAAAAACAACAAGCAAGTCAAGTCTGCCGCACAGCCGCACAAGGTCCACGGGAAAGGCACGATGCACAGGCGAGACCCGTGAATAGAGACCCGAGGGCGCTGTGCTTACCACCACATGCTCAATATGATTGGGACACATCCATCTGCCCAGGGGCATGGCAGTGAGCGGGGGCTCGAGGCAGTCCATGTGAAACAGGAGCGGGCAGTAGTCACACTGGATGAGAGGGGCCACTCGGCAGCTCCTGAAAAGGAAGGAGATGTGACCGGTGATTTCTGTGGCATGATGGGAAAATTCAAGACTAACTCTACTCTGTGAGAGTCCTTCCTCCTCAGTCCTCACAGCTCCTTCTATACACCCTCCCCCTCCAGGGTTCTGTCACATACCCAGTCAGTAAGGAAAATGGAAAATGGGTCCTTCATTACTTTATCTTCCAGGGAGAATGCACCTTGTGAATGTAAATGTTTATTTGGAGTACAACTAAAGTGGCTATCAGAACAAGAATGACCAACGCTTAGTACCCAGCTCTGCTCTGTGACCTTCCTATTTTTTTAAGGAATTCTCACTTAAAACAAAACTGGAAGCTGGTGAAACTGCCCAGTGGTTAAGGCACCTGCCACCAAGCCTGACTACCCAAGTTCAATTCAGGGGACCTACTGATTAATGGGGAGAATCAACTCTTTCAGGTTGTCCTCTGATCTGCACACGTATGTTGTGGCATATGTGTATCCTCCCCCCCACAAACAAGCAAACAAACAAACAAAAACCCAAATGTCTTTCTGAAGTTGTCCTGACACAACAAAAGATTTCTCTTCTGTGTGAAAAGACTGATAACCAGTACTGAAAAATGGAGATGGAGGCAAGAAAATGATTTTGTATGTATTTATGTAAACATGCTTCAAGGAGAGGTTGTAAGCAAATATGGACAGTCCCAAAGATATACTAGAGCCACAGCTGTTCTGGCACTGAGATCTATAGTTCTTTTTTTCCTGACACAGGGTTTCTGTTGTATAATAGCCCTGGCTGTCCTAGAACTCATTTTGTAGATCAGGCTGGCCTTGAACTCACAGATCACAGAGATCCATCCACCTGCCTCTGCCTCCCAAGTGCTAGGATTAAAGGTGCACACCACCACCACCACCGCTGCCAAGTTCTATAGTTCTAATTGACTTGTCTAGTTTCCCATAGTTTTTGTTGTGTTGTTGAGGGTGTGGTTGTGAAAGTCTCATGTTGCCTGAACTCACTATGTAGCTAAGAATGATTCTGAATTCTTATTCCTCCTGCATCTAACTCCTGAGTGCTAAGATAAGTCTGCACCACCATCCTGGGTGTCTGTGATGCTGGGTATCCAACCATGCAGGGAAACTCTGTACCAACTGTGCTATATCCTCAGCCCCCAAGCATCTTTGTGATAGCCATTTTCTCCTGCTATCCTGCTCCAACCATAATACAGTTTTTCTGACATATGCAAGCCAACTAATCCAACTTTAGTCATTGAAACATCTGGTTCCTATAACTGAGGAGAGCTTCTCTAAAGGAAACCAGTGTCCTAGGTCTACTATGTAACTTAGGTAGCCAAAAGTCTTTTGCAAGTTGTCTAGTCCAAAGCACACCAACTACCATGGCTAGATACCCACAGGACTTTAAAATTTATCTTTAACAATTTGCTAGCTAGTCTAAACACCTTGTTTGGTGTAAAAAAAAAAAAAAGTAACAATCATTTTATGTGCATTGGAAGGAAAGCCCATGTGCCACAGTGTTTGTTCAGGGACTGAGTCTCTCCTTCCAGCATGTAGGCACTTAGGATTGTCTAGTCTTTGACAGTTTCATAATAAATTTTAGTTATGTTCCCCTCCCACTTCCCAAGCCCCTCTGAGTTTCATCTCTTTTATAGGTGTGACCCAGAGTTTAATTTTTTTAAAACATTTTTTTTAAACATTAATTTTTTTAAACATTTATTTGGTGTGTGCGTGCGTGTGTGTGCGTGTGTTCATGCATGTGCCATAGCTCCCATACAGAGGTTAGAAGATAACTTGCCAAAGTTGGTTTTGTCCTTCCAAGATGTGGTTCCTGGGAGTTGAGCTCGGGCTGTGATGATAAGAGCCTTAACACAATGAGCCATCTCATCAGTTCTGACCCACTGCGTCTAATCACTGTTGATCATGTGAGCTGGGGAGGAGGTACTTACTGAATGTGGACTTTTCAATGGCTATACCATTAAAGAAAATGACACTCCCTTTCCATCAACCAATAAAGAGTGGGCTTTTTGAGCCTAGGCTAGCTCTGAACTCCCCAAACTGCCTCTACCTCCTAAGTGCTGGGATTATAGGCATTTATCATACATCTGGCTCTGTACCTTGATTCTTCAGGTAATTTGTTACTGACATATTCAAGGAAGTGGCCAATTAATTCTGTGTGCTTATACCATCAAAATATGGGCTGTGCACATTTAACACACAGGACTTACAAGGGTAAGAAGAAAAAACCAACTCCATTTGCTGAATATAGGCATAGAAAAAAAATACCTGTTACACGTGAAGCAGACTTTGACCGGCAAGGGCACGAGACCATTATGATCTAACTCATGCTGTGTTCTTTTAACGTTCTTCCCTGTGGTTTCCTCCTTTCTTCTCCGTTTGCTAGAACCTAGAAAAGAAGCTGGTGGTGCTGAACTGTCCTTGGCATCCAATTCCTTGTTGGAATATGAAAACATTAAGTGAGAGGAACAGATCTAAGCAAAAGCATGTGCCATGGCTGGGGCAGATTTCTTTCTGAGGACCCTAGGGCTGGTTTCAAGTAACAAAAGAAGAGTAAGAAAGAAAGGGGGGAAACGTGGGGGTGGGGAGACAGAGACAAGGCGGCCAGGAACAGATATTACCTGCTTTGTGGCAGAAACACACTCATTTTACCAATATGAAATAAGAAACCTATGATAGTAGCAACCTAAGTATATTTATGTCCAAGTTACATGCTCAACAAGACTAGTCTGTGACAATAACTGAGCAAAAGACTGCAATTTAATCATGTTTCTATAGAAACCAGAAAAGCAGATTCCATATGCAGCCCTCACTCCCAATTTGACACAGGATCTCTCTATATAGTTCTGGCTGACTTGGAACTTGCTCTGTAGACCAAGCTGGCCTAGAACTCAGATATCCATCTGTCTCTGCCTACCAAGTGCTGAGATTAAAGATATGCATCAATAAGCGCAGCTATATGTACCCTTTAAAAAAAATAGTATCTGAGGGTACACATGCCATGTACATGTGTAAAGAAAGGTCAGAGGATAACTTTTCCCTACTTCCATTTTTATATGGGTTCCAGGGATCAAATTCAGGTTATTAGGCTTGCATGGCAAGTGCCTTTACCATCTTAGCTATCTTGCTAGTAGCCCAATAGGCATATTCATTCATGCATGCATGCATGCATGCATGCATTCATTCATGGTCCCCCTCCTCTCTCACATACATGGTCTCTCCTAGCCCTAGCTGGCCTCAATCTCAGACATCCATCTTCCTCTATCTTTCCATACTGAGATTAAAGGGATGTGCCACATTTGGCTCATGTGTACTTCCTGGTACTCACTTTGTATAGGAGGCTGGCCTCGAACTCACAGATATCCACCTGTCTCTGCCTCCCAAGTGCTGGGATTAAAGGCATGCACCACACCGCCAGGCTTCATGTGTATTTTTTAAGCCTTCCAATTTTCTTGTTTTTGCATATGCATGTGTGTGTGTGAAGGCATGAGGTTGATGTCAGATGTTTTCTTTGATTGCAACTCTACTTAATAGACTGCGGCAGGCTCTTCCTGTGGAGTTTACTATTTCAGTTTATTCACTCCATCTCTGCCTCCCACAATCTGAGATTACAGGAAGGCTGTCTATCACACCCACCTGGATGACATGGATTCTGAAGTGCTGCAGTCCTCACATTTGCATGCTAAATCTTTATTCCCTAAGCCATCTTCCCAGCCCGCTTCTGTTTTTTGAGACAGGGTCTCACTTTGTAGCCCAGGCTGGTGAAGAACTCACTGCATAGCTCAAGCTGGCTTTGAACTTCTGACAATTCTGCTTCTGCCTCTCACAGAGGCAGGAACTGCAGGCATTTAAGACACCATGCCTAGTCAATCTCGTTTTTTTGTAGGAAAAAAAAAATTAAGATCTAGAAGCATCATGGTATCAAATAGAAGCCATGACTTGATTTTCTTTGTAAAAGGGACAATTTGATAATAGCTATCAAACCTACCAGTGTAAACTGTGACCTAGCAATTTTAATATTAGGAATCTATCCTACAGATGTCCACATCTTACATGTGCAAGATGATGTATTTACAAAGTTATTTGCTGAAGCACTACCTTTGTAACAAAATATTGGGAAGGGCTAGAGAGATAGTTCAGTGGTTAAGGGGACTGGCTGTTCTTTCCAAGGACCTAAGTTCAATTCCCAGCACATGGTGGTTCACAACCATCTGGAACTCCAGTCCCAGTGGATCTGATACCCCCTTCTGGTGACTGTGGGTACCAGTCACACACTTGGTGCACAAGACATACTTGCAGGCAAAATAGCCATACACATAAAAATAAATAAATTAGAAAATATATTAGGAACAATCTAAATGGCAATGAACAGAAAACTGTTTAAGTTAATTATAGTAAATATGTATAATGGATTATTATGGAGCCATAACAAAAACCTAATGAAATGCTACAGTAATGTTAAAACCATTGGACTGCATTATAAGAAGAAATAAAGAACAAACTGCAGAACAGTTTGTATAGTATGTTATTTAAGAAGAATTACAAGCACACACACACACACTCTCTCTCCCTCTCTCCAGAATGATACACAAGAACTAATCAATGAGTAGTTATCTGCAGAGGGGAGGAGGATATGCTGGGGATCAAATTCAAGACTTTGTGCATGGGAGTTTATCACCCATGGTAGCTCTGTCACCCAACTATATTCCTAAACTTTGTTTCTTCATTTATTTATTTAAGAATTTAAAAAATTTAAGTATGTGCATCTATGTATCTACATATAGGTTTGTGCATGTGAGTGTAGGTAGCTACAGAGGCCAGAGGCTAGAGTTGGAGACAGCTGTGAGCTGTCTGATATGGGTGCTGGGAATGGAACTCAGGTCCACTGGAAGAGGACCAAGCACTCTTAACTGCTGAGCCATCTCTCCAGCCCCTCTTTTAATTTTTATTTATTTATTTATTCCTTTATGCATATGAATGTTTGCCCACCTGTATATATGTGTGCTATATGCATGCCTGGTGCCTGTAAAGGCCAGAAGAGGGCATCAGATCCCTTGAAGCTGGAGTTACTGATGGCTGTGAGTCACTATGTAAGTGATGGAAACCAAACCTCAGTCCTCTGCAGAAGCAGCCAGTGCACTGAACCACCGAGCCATCTTTCTGAGCCCTCTTTTTATGTTTTGAGACAGCCAGGCTGTCTCAAAACATATTGCTCAGGCTGGCCTCAAATTCATGATCCTCTTGCCTTATCCTCCCAAGTGTTGAGATTACTAGTGTGTGTCACCATACTTGGCTTCTTATGTAAAATTAAAAAAAAAAAAAATGCAGATCAATAATAGGACAGGAGACAGAATACCCAGAAAACGAAAAACTGATTAAGTACTATAACAACTAAAACCTTTGATGCTATCTCCAGGCAGACCAAGGAACAAGAACAAAAGACAGTGGCTACAGGCGATAACCTTGCAGGCAGCACTGTTCTCTGGGCTAAATGATAATCCGTTGGGAAGCCAGGGTAAGAGAAGGGATATGATGATGATGATGATGTCGCTAACCTGGTAGTGCAGTGGTACAAGTCAGTTCATTGGGCAACTGAAATTGGGTAGGGTTCCGCTCCATGGCGGCAGCAATCAGCAGCTCAAAAGGCCGCCGAAGCTGAGGCTGCACATAGTCCGGCTCTGTTGCTACTGGCTCCTCGTCCACGTCAATGATGTCCTCATCGACGTCATTATGCTCAGAGGTGGGGGTCTCTGTGCTGGCGTTGGATGTGGGGGTGCCAGGCCGGCTGGCTCTCCTTTCCAGGATCCGGGCATGGGCAATGGCCTTGAGTTCAGTTTTGCTAGCTGATCTGTCCAACAAGTCAGTGTCACTGCTGGGGGATGTAGTCCGTTTACTGGATTTGTCCACCAGTCCATTGACGTGGCCCAGCTCCTTTTTCTGCTCTCGTTTCTGTGCAAATGAATAGGTGGGCCCATCATGAAAAGAACAAAATAGAGATGGGTATACAGTGTCCTGCTAGACCACTTATGAAAATTACAAAGTCCTTACACATCACAGAATCATCCACCTCGGGACCTGGGACAGCAGCCTACTAAAGTTGAGATATATATTTTACATTTTAATTTTGTGTGTATTAGTGTTTTGCCTACATGTATGCCTATGTACCGTGGATGTACCTGATACCCATAAATGCTAAAAGGAGGCCTCAGATCACCCGAAACTGGAGTTGAGAGCTGCCATGTAGGTGTTGGGAATTGAACCCACGTCCTCTGGAAGAACGGGCAATACTCTATTGCTGAGCCATCACTCCAGCCCTGGATACAGCTATAACTAACTGAACTAACTAAAATGGAGAAAACATGGCAGTAGTGAATCACCAAAAACAGTCTGGAAAGTTTGGAATAATTGCAATTCATTGTATGATACTTAACATCTATATACACAAGGCAAGCAGCTAACCAACTAAACATGGGGAGAACAAATTCAGTGAGATTAAGGTAAGAACACCACAATGCAAACAAAGGTCACTGTCACTTACTTGCCTGTGACAAGTGCATCCTCACCTACTGAAAGGTTTTGAAAACAGCTCAAAACAGAGAAAGTACGCAAAGGTAAAACAGGCTGGGAGAGCTCCCTTTTCAGTGGGATGGCGCAAAAGGGTGCCACCTGGAGAGAACCAACGCAGCAAGCAGGTGCCAAGAACTGTGGCTTTCCATCTTAACTAGAAACTCTAAAAGTGATACTTCTAGAAGGCACGAAATGGAAAAGGACTGCAGGGAACTTAGTAGGACTGGATAGCAGTCGATGCATTTTCCTAAGACTCTAAATCAAAGGAGTGTCACACTAATCTCCATTTAGTTGGACCCTAGACAGTTCATATGCAAATGAAAGCACTAAGTCTTTTCCCTCTTAGGGATATGGTGGCGATAAAAGGACTGCATAGATGAAAGACATGGATGGCTCTGGGCTGGGAGAAGACCTAGCTTCCACTAGGAATCATAAGAGGACTGACCATCAGGAGTTCTTGAGGCCCCAAGGATGTATATATATTTCAGTCCATTTCACTGTGAACACTGGAGGTCAAAGGGGAGTGAAGGCAAATTTGGAACTGTTAAGTAGAGAGGTCCATGTGAAAGTGAGTCAGAGCAGCATCTAAGGAGGAACGCCCTATGCTAGGAAAAAACCATACTACTCCCAGCAAGCAGCACTGTTTCCAGAACTCAAGAGCTTTAGAATAAGATAAAATTTGGTTCTGATCTTGGCTCTTTGCATTCCTTTGAGTCCTTGGGAAAATAATCTGTATTTCAGAGGCTCAGTTTCTTCCCTTCCACAATTAAGATCGACTACCAGCACTCTTGGATAGCTGCTGCATTGATGAAGTGGAGCAACAGCAGAACACCTGAAACGGCACCAGCAAGTTTTCACCTCTTTCCTCTGGCCGAGCCAACTCTTTCAAGCCTAGCTTCTTTGCATAGCAAGTTTCTGAACAGACAGGACACACTCTGTGGGATGCACAGGAAAGGGCTTTGGAAGCTAGGTAGCCTGACAGATAGCCTGTTTTTTTTTTTAGGCTTCAGGTCCAAAACTACATACAGTTCTGGTTAGTGGCTGACTGAGCTCTGGCTTGCTTTCTAATGGGAACCATTGTGCATACAATGGAAAACTAATGCGTGCTTGTTTACCTTCTTCTTAAATGTTGAAAACAGATTCATAAACCACAATTTCTGAATTAGCTCATTCTGTTTCTGCAACTGAGGAAGTCATCACTGACCATGACATCATGTTGTGACCAAGAAAACAGCAGTGACGTCACAAGAACAGAAATTCTCCGGTTATACAATTAGTGTAGGAAGAAAGCAGGGTGGCCTACAGAAAAACCCTAATTTACAGCCTTTAATGTGAGGGTGGGATTAAATATAATCTGGTGGAACACGCCTATTTCTTTTTTTAATAAATGAAAGTTTAGCTCTTGATCTCCATAAAAAATTTCAAAGTAGCCAGGTAGTGGCAAGTGCATGTGATCCCAGCACTCAGGAGGCGGAGACAGGTAGATCCTCTGTGAGTTCGAGGCCAGCCTGGTCTACAGATGGAGCTCCAGGGCAGCCAGGGCTACACAGAGAAACCCTGTCTTGAAAAATCAAATAAGCCGGGTGGTGGTGGCTCACAGCTTTAATGCCAAGCACTGGGGAGACAAAGGCAGGTGGATGGATCTCTGTGAGTTCAAGGCCAGCCTGGTCTACAGAGTGAGTTCCAGGACAGTTTCACAGAGAAACCCTGTCTTGAAAAACCAAAAAGGAAAGAACAAAACAAAACACAAATAAATAACTAATTAAATTAAAAAATTTCAAAGTGGAAAATAATGAGTCATGCTCACAATTCAGTTAGTACTGAACTAACAGAAGGGGAAAGGGGATGGAGGGTTCAAAATCCACCTCTCTAATACGACTGACCAAGCCTCTGGAGACCCCGTGGAACTGAGAAGCAGCCTTCTTTTTTGGAGCCACAGACAGAGGACACCACATTCAAGCTATTTCCTAAGAGGTCAACAAGATCAGACTAAGCCTGTCACTAGTGACTACACAAGGCTCACTGAATTAACACACCCCTTCTGCCCTTTTTCACACCCTTGTCTGGAGTTTTAGCTCTTACAGTCAACATGGAGAGAGTGTAGTGAGTCCAGCGTTAGGAACAAGAAAGGATGAACAGGCCCTTAGGATCAAGCCCCTTAACTCTGAAGTCTCACTGCTCTAGATCTGGCCTTCGGAGTGAAGCCTTCGGAAAGCAGCATTATTACCTTTCGGCGAACAGTGCACCGGTGACACATCCACTCCCCAGGAGGCAACATCTCTTCACTCAGTGGAGGGTTACTGTGGGGAAAAGACAAGGGCAAGACTAAGTAACTAACCCTTGGATGCAGCTGAAAATAGATCTGGCACAAGCTGCATGTCCCTAAACTACTACTGTGGCCAGTTCTGGAGCCCTGATAGAGCTCTCCTGTCCTTCAAAATGCTATTTTACAAATTCCTTTCACATCTTAGAAAGAGAAGCCAAATCCACAGCTATTGACCCTAGGCTTACAGGAAAAGGCATAAAGTACTAGTTGAGAGCCTGAAGAGTCATTCCCAAATTCTGTACTATGCCATACCAAGAGGTCTTCCACACTGTTTTAAAAGTCTGAGTCTAACCCCAACCTCTTCTCTGTGGTTCAGAATCTTGTCATACAGTCCACTCCAACCTGGCAGGCCTCCTCAGGTACCCAGGCCCACCAGTGGACATTTGCCACTTATCCTTTTGTGATACTCTTCTGCCAGGAAAGCTGGACCTCCCCAACTATCCACTCTTAAAGCTTGCTCTAGGCTCCATGGTTTTGTCTCCCATCCACAAGCAGTCCTTTGCCCTCCTCTTGAATTAGGCTTGTCTTGTGACTTGCTTTGACAAACAGAATGTAACAACGTGACATGCTGTAACTTCCAAGTCTGAGCCTTAAGCAATCTGTAGATTCCAACCTTATGTTTGGAATGTTCTGTCTCAGAGCTCTGCAGTCATGCTAAGAAAGCCACATGGAGGAGGTCTGAAGTACTCTAATCAATGGTTTTAGCTGAACTCCAACAGGTCACACCAACTACTGCTATGAATCATCTTGGACATACCAGAACAGATAAACCTCCAAATAACTGTGGTCCTGGCCAACTACATGTACAACAGAATACCACCCAGCTGACCCCAGTTCAAGCCTCAGAATTTTGAGATAACTAGCTTCTGTTTTGGGCCACTGAATTTTGTTAGTTTGTTATACACTGATAGGTTACCAGATAGGGCTTCTCCATCAGTACTTTCTATACTTCTCATAAATCTTATTCTCCCTGCTAAATAGTTGAGTTCCTTTTTCTCTGTGTGTAGGTATGTGCGTGGAGTGCAAGTGACTTCAGTCTCCAGAAGAGGGTGCTGGATCTTCTGGAGCTGGAGTTACAGGCAGCTGTGAGCCACCTGATAGGAATTCTGGGAGCCAAACTCAGGTCCTCTGAAAGAACAGTATGCACTCTCAACTCTGGAGCCATCTTTCTAGTCCGCCTCCTTGCACTTTTAATAAATGAAGACTGAATTCAAATCAGAGCTACATCAGGCATGACATATGCCCAGAATTTGGGAGGCTAAGGCAGAAAGATTTTTAGTTTGATGCCAGCTTGGGCTATACAGTAAAGTTATAGGCTGGCCAAGTCTGCATGAAACTCTGCCTCAAACAAACAAAGCAAAACTCAGACCAAACAAAACTCAAGTTGTGTATGGCTGGACTTCACACACCGTAGATCACTGATTTCCATTAAAATTACATGAAAATTTTTATCAATTTCTCAGAAGAGTCACATTTATATTGCTCTCACAAAAGGTATTTTGTTCTAGAAGTCTGATTCCCAGTTAAACATCAGCAGTAGCATCTGGAAATGCATTAGAAATGTAAATTCTGGGCTGGAGAGATGGCTGAGGTTAAGAGCACTGGCTGCTCATCCAGGGGTCCTGAGTTCAATTCCCAGCAACCACATGGTGGCTCACAACCATCTGTAATGAGACCTAGCATCCTCTTTTGTATACATAATAAGTAAATAAATCTTAAAAAAAAAAAAAAAGAAATGTAAATTCTGAACTGGGAACATCACTCGGTAGAGTACTTGTCTAGCATGCATAAATCAGATGTGGGGTGCACACCTACAATCCCAGGACTCACGAGGCGGAAGCAGGGGGATCAAGTGTTCAAAGGCCTTCCTTGGCACAAGTTCAACCCTGATATTGCTTTTGGTTTTTTCCAGAAAGAGAAGAAAAAAAGAAATGCTAACTCTAGGACTTAGTAATCTGTGTCACAGGCATGCCTTTAAAGTGATTCTGCTGAACAAAGTTTGAAAATCATGCTGTACAGAACAAGGCTACATCCATGCTCATGCTGAAAAAATCCCTGCCTTGGGTTCTTACGAGTCACCTAGTCGGAATGCTAAGAAGATATGAGAAATATGGAAAGAGGAGGGGGAGGAACATTTTTATATATACTACGACTGGCCTTAATTTCCCAGTGCTTAATGCTCTGCTGTTTCTTCCTCAAAGAGCATTTGGCCTTGTGTTTTCTGTGTTCCTGCTTTGCCATGTTTCCCTAGAGCTCTGGGTACACATGTCAGACACCCACTGTTGCTTTATAGCTCACTGCTTCCCTCCTTCCTGTTTTCTTAGCAGAAACTAGTGACAGAGTGGCCTGTTGGGACAGATCTCCAAGCCCTAGAGGACCACAGGTGAACACCACCTGTAAATTCTTCCCTAATTCTCTCCACTATATTTCTAAACAGATCATTAAGTAATGAAATAAAGACATGTCATCTGTGAAGGCCTACAGACTTTTCAATGCTTCAATAGCTATCATAGTAAAATTAACCCTGAAGCCTGTTACTTCTAAGTCTGTTTTCATCTGTCTGCTGGCACTGTACCAAGATACCCTATATCAAATATGGAAAGCCGAGAAGGACAAGGCAAGGTGGTTTGGGCTTAGATTTTTTGCCAAGATGTCAATGTTTATCGGGTACCCTTTATGATTCAGCTGATTCTCAATGTTGCTGGCAGAATGATCTAAAAATTCTGGAGCAGGCATTTGTGTTGGCATATGCCTACAATTATTCATTAAACTGAGGCAGGAGCATAGTAAGTTGAGAAGTGCCAAGGCTACAAAGCAAGACCCTGTTTCAAAAGCCCCCCCCCCTCCACTTCTAATCATATCACTCTTCAGACTAAAAAGTCCTTCAAAGCCAGGCATGGTGGCTCACACCTATAATCCCAGCATTAAGGAGGCTGGGGGCAGGAGGATCACTGTGAGCTTGAGGTCTGCTTGGACCACACAGTGAGACTCTGTCTCACCCCCCCCCACACACACCCCAATATCCCGGGCCAATGAGGTGACTCAAGCAGTAGACACTGGTGGCCTCTGAGCCTGAGGCCTCCTCCTGCAGAACCCACATGCTGGAAGGAGAGAGCAAACTCCTGCAAGCTGTTCTTTGATATGCAGGCACATAACCCAAACCAAACCAAACCAAAACAAAAAGAAATTACTACAAGTCAGATTATGCTGAGTTTCTTTCTATCCATTTCAATTGTGCAGCAATGAAAACACGGTAACAAGCCAGTGCTGCCCAAAGATATCAATATGTCTCCTAACCACTGAAGCCTAGAAATGGCAGAATGACGACTTCATGTCATGTCTGGTGTATTACAGTTCACAAAGTATTTTAGAAGATCTCTCTTTCTCTCCCTCCCTCCCTTCTTTCTGACACAGGGTCTCACTACATAGAACTGGATGGCCTCAAACTCTGAGATCCATCTGGGTTAAAGGCACAAGCTACCACATCTGCTTCAGATGCTCTCATTTGATCTTTATTACAACACTGGAATACTTTTTACTCTCAACGCACACATGAGGAATTGACATATATCTAAGACTACGGAGCCAGGCTATAGCAGAGTTGGAACCTAAATCAGTGTCTAGGCTCTCAGATCTTGAAATGGAGCTGTTTTTTCTTTTAAGACACAGTCTCCTGAAGTTTCACCACATGAACTTCAGGCAGGCTTTGTTCTCCATGTAGGTGAAGATGACTGAACTTCTCATCCCCCCCATCTCACCTCTCAAGAGCTAACGTCAGGAATAAACACATCTGGCTTAAGACCAGGTGGTTTTGTGTTTGTTTTTTAAACAGAGCTACCTCAAGTTTGTCCCTAAAAGGAACAAAGCCATCTATGGAGGGTGTGGAGGGTTATACCTGTCTCTCTTCACACTGGCAGATAGAGCCTTTTAATGAGGCATTCACAGGGGCCTGACCTGGAACTAGCTACTGTGTTGGCCTTGGCTTAGGCTTTAGCCTTTGGTGGCAGAGCCTGTGGCCCTTGGCTCTTTTCAAGCTCAGGGTGAGCAACAAAAGCAGTCAGCAGAGCTTGAGTTGGGGTCCGCTGGCAACCTGGACTTCCCTGATGCTTCACAGGACCCGGATGGTCTTCGCATGCGCACTCACTGCCTCGGCACTGTTTGACCCATCGTCTTCAGACCCCTCTTGTGCTTCTCGGCAAGCCGCGTTCCTCAGGAACTTGGGGTCTATCTCTTTAGAGATTCCTATCTTTGGACGGGAGATTCTTGGGCCTCTTTTGGGCCTGGTTGTGTGTGGTCTGACTCTTGGACTTGGCCATGTCTGCACAGTAACCTGAGCTCCTGAACGAAGCTCTTGGGACCAGAAGGACCAAGTTGTTTTTTAAAAGAACCTTTAGCACTCCTCCTATTTCTGAGGACACAGTGTGTCACGCCTAGCAGAGTCCTTAACCTCCACCCTGAGTGTTTCCAAACAGATCTGGGGAGAGGATCAGACTAGTCTATTTGTCCACTCAAACACTGACTGGGTACTTACGCCAGGCAATATGCTGTTGGGGTTTCAGACAGGGTCTTTTTTCAGAGATCACAGGCAAAGGAAAAAGGGTCCCCAGTAACAATACCACATCTACTCAACAACAAATCAGTTCTTAC
Organism: Peromyscus aztecus; assembly: GCA_902168405.1. Classification (NCBI taxonomy): domain Eukaryota; kingdom Metazoa; phylum Chordata; class Mammalia; order Rodentia; family Cricetidae; genus Peromyscus; species Peromyscus aztecus. Next base: position 31,813 of record CABHPQ010155246.1, read on the forward strand.
AGACAGACCTACACCAGTCATTTGGTATTTTCAGTGGATAGCACACTCTCTCTATTATTCATAGCTATTCAGTAAATGGTAATTCAGCCAGTGACCCTTTAAAGTTGGTGAAGTTAAGAAACATATGGATTCTAGAGGAAGCCAGAGTTTTAGAAGTATTTATTTCTGCAGTTTGGTAGCAAAGATCTAACAAAGAAAAGGCTCTGGGAATAGGGACATATTTCCTAGATGGGTGCTTAGATACATAAAAGTACTGTAGCATCTTAACTTGTAGATTCTCCTGAGAACATCCATGTTCTAGGAAGGTTGAAGTCCTGTAGAGCAAGGACCTCTACTTCCTTTTCTGGCTTTAAAACAGTGTTGGGGGCTTGGGGGATGGCTCCGTTGGTAAAGCACCTCCTGAACAAGCTTGAGGAGCCGAGTTAGCCCGACACCCCGGTAAAGACCGATCTGGGTGTGATGGTGTACACATGTGACCTTAGCACTGGAAGGCCAGACAGGTGGATTCCCTGGGGACTTACCTGCCAGCCAGCTTAGCCTAGTAGATAAGCCTTAGGCCAATGAGCAGCCCTGCCTCTAACACCAAGATGGATGGCTCCTGAGGAATAACAACCAGAGGCTGACCTCTAACCTTCACAAGCGTGTGCATATATTAAAGATCTGAGTATTCATAGATTGCATATGCAACTAAAGATAGGCTTTTTGATCTTGGTGTGGCTTTCTGTTAGGCCAGAGAAGCCCTATAGATTGCTATTATTTATACATCAACCAATTAGAAAGTTAGTTATGGATATTTTTCGAAACTAAAACTTTCTTTCTTTCTTTCTTTTTTTATTTTTTTGAGACAGGGTCTCACTATGTAGCCCTGGCTCACCTGGAACTCACTATGTAGATCGGGTTGGCCTTGAACTTACACAGATTTACCTGCCTCCACCTACTAAGTGCTGTGATTAAAAGACATGTGCCATAACACCTGGCCAAAACAAATACTCCGTTTAAAGCCAACCTCTGCGGTGCGACTCCAACATAGCTAGATTCCCATGAACAAATTCAAATGACCCAAATGACTCTACCACTGATGACAATGTCTAGAGTCATTCAGAAAAAACTACAGACATCCCTCACCGAGTCACTGCAATGCCTACATTGACAGACTTCTCTGTCTAAGATTCAAAGTCCATAGCCAGATGATCCCAACTCACAGTCCAGTTCTAATTTAGAATGCCTTTCCTTCTCTAGTGAGGCTGTAGCTCACCACCGCAAACGAAAGATGTTAACAGTTGTCGTGGTTCTTGGCTCTCTAATTAAGAGCATCTATTTCAAGTCCTATACCAGTGCCGCTGATCTGAGTCTAACTGCACACATTTCCCTGGCCTACTAATCCACGTGAACCTGGACAACACTAACATTTACTGGAGACTAGTCACTACCAGTGGGACCTGTTGCTCCACAGCAATATCTTAATTACCCACCCAGCACAAGCAGCTTTCCAAGATGGAACTGGAAGGGAGGGGGAGGGAGCACAAGAACAAAGGGAGGAGAGAGACAGACGCAGAAAGACTGCCTTCTACTTCAGAGACCCTTTACAACAGGCAGATTTAAAAAATACAACACTGGCGTTGAACGCTAAAGAAAAAAAAAAAAAAGAAAGGAAAGTGAGATCGCTGATGTGTGGCTTGCAACTGTCCATTCATCTACGCAATAACACAAAACTGGAGTCAATGGCAGCCTGAAAAACAATGAAAAATCTCACTTAACCAAAGGTGTTGGTAGATATTATAGAACAAAAGGGGAAAAAAATGGATGAAAATATTAAAAAAAAAAAAAAAAAAAAAACCAAACAAAAAAAAACCAAAAACACCCAAAACACTCCATTTTCTCTGTGGATTGATAGAATATTTGGCTTAATACAAATACTTAGCAGAAACACTGTACAAACACCATCTTAACACAACAGACCAAGAAGCTCTCTCCTGAGCTTGTAAAAGAGGTCATTCACATGAGCTGGTAGGGTCCCTTCTGTCAGAAACCATCAATCTCCAAGATTTAAGCTTTCTAAGCCATTTATGGCAGTTTCAGTTGAAATGAAGTGACAGACTCAGAAAAGACTTAATACCCGCCCCCTCCCCCATGGATGTACATCCCTGCCTTGTTTTGGTGTGAGATGTGGTATTTACCAAGCAAAAACTAAGCAGTTTTGAGTTTTAATTTCATAGTTCACGAGTCTTTTCTATCCATCTGAGGTCTATTACTAGATTGAAATCTCCCAATTATATTTAGCAGCATCATTAAGAGCAACAGAAAAGACAATACAGGCTTAGAATTACTCTCTCAGATTGTTGCTGCTGACCTAGGCTAGCTTAGAAATTAGCACACGTGTGCGTGTGCATGCACACATACAAATTGGCGCTAGCCATAAGGGGGTACGGTGATTGCTTACAGAACCACAATCATTTCATCTTGATCTATAAGAGGACCCCTGGGTTCTTCTGAAAATAAGCCTTTTGGGACTGGAAAGGTGGCTCAGCGGTTAACAGTACTTACTATCCCACTACCCCCACCCCCCCAAGACCCAGGTTTGGTTTCCAACACCTATATGGTGGCTTACAACTGTCTATAACTTTAGTTCCAGGAGATCTGACACCTTCTTCTGGTCTCTACAGGTGCCAGACACACATGTGGCACACATACACAGGCAAAAAAACACTCATACACATAAAATAAAAATAAACCTAATTTTTTTAAATCTTAAAAAAAAAAAAAAAAGAAAAAAGAAGGGAAGCCAGGCAGTGGTGGTGCACACCTTTAATCCCAGCACTCAGGAGGCAGAGGCAGGTGGACCTCTGTGAGTTCAAGGCCAGTCTGGTCTACAGAGTGAGATCCAGGACAGGCACCAAAACTACATGGACTCCAAACATCAAAAAAAAAAAGGGGGGGGGGAAATATGCCTTTTCAGAAAATATGCTGAAACCAGGTGTGTTCTGGAAAAGCTAAGAGGCAGTAGGTAATGCTTAACTCATAAATAAATAAATAAATAGATAGATAGATAGATAGATAGATAGATAGATAGATAGGTAGGTAGATTTATATAAGACATATATCTGAGCCTGTGAGATGGCTCGGAATAAAAGCACTTGTAATACAATAGTGACAATCTGAGTTCCATTCTCAGAACCCTTGATGGAAGGAGAGAAACTAGCTCTTCAAAGTTGTCCTCTAGTCTCTACTAACATTTTCTCTTTCCTTTTTGAGACAGGGTTTCACTCTGTAGCCTAGGCTGGCCTCCAACTCAGAGATCCGCCTGCCTCTGCATCCTGAGTGCTGGGGTTAAAGGTGTGCGCCACTATACCCAGCTAGCCTCCTCACCCCCAGAGTTTCTCTGTGTAGCCCTGGCTGTCCTAGAACTTACCATGCAGACCAGGTTTGCCTCAAACTTAAGAGATCTGCATGCCTCTCTACCTCCCCAGTCAGCTAAACTTCTTAAAAAATTTAAAAAAATTCTTCAGGTTAGAAATATAGCTTAGTTGGTAAGTACTTGCCCAGCAGGCACAAGGCTGTGGGTTCAATCACCAGCATTGCACAGATCAGACTCAGCAATGCATGCCTCTTATCCTAGCTCTTGGGAGGCAGAGACAGAAAGATGAGGATTTCAAGACTACCCTTGGCCATATAATGAGTTCTAGGCCCTGCTGGCTTACATGAGACCCTGCCTTGTGTAAGAAAAGAAAAGAAAAAATTCTTTTGAAACCTGGTGTCATTAATGTAGCCCAAGGCTTTTCGTTCTCATTTTCACCTTCCCACCACTTTTGAGTGACACTGAAAACTAAAACTAGTGTACCTTGGGAATGCTAGGCAAGTGCTCTACTACTGAGGTATGTGTCAGCCTTGAGGCTGTTCTTGAACTCATGATATTCTTTCTTCAGGAGTGTACTAATTTAAAAATATTAAATGAAGAATTCCTAGCAACATATCCAAATGTAATACTTTAAGGGAATGAAATTTAAGTGTCAGCAAGCTTCTTCTGGACACCTGTGTGGGCACTAGCTGTTATCTTTAGGTATGGCCTATCTCTCAAAGGCAAAGAAAACGGCCACATTGAAGGATACTGAGAGGGAAGTGTCTTGGGTGCCTGAGTGAATTCTTTACTAGCCTAACCACTCACTCAAACACAGCTAAGGCCACAAAGTACAAGGACTCTGTCTGGGTTTGTCATGCAAAGCCTCAGTGGCAGTGTTAACAAGGAAACCAACCAAGTGCCAGGCAACTACAAATGCCCCATTGAGAAACTTAGCTATCTGCGTCACTTCCACAGGCACACAATGCTTTCAAACTAAAGTTTTATTGCCTTCCATGTAGAACTGGCTTGTGGCATCCTCTCAGCAAAGGGCACCTGGAGAAAAGCATGGCAGGTTAGTGCAGGAAGGGAGGAGGCAGGGAGAGGACCAGAGTTCTGCCAGTGTTTGCCTCTGCCACCTTTGCTACAAGACAGGCCCAGTGCCACATGCCTGATCTGTCACCTGGCTGTTCAATTTTTTGTAATAGATGGGTTGGCTTTACTCTTTCACCCCCTGGTAGATGCTACAGCCTACGCAACTCTGGGAAAGGGTCAACATTCTGGCCTCAACAGTAATTTTCTTCGTCGTCGTCGTCCTCCTCCTCCTCCTCTTCTTCCTTTTTTTTTTGGTTTTTCAAGACAGGGTTTTTCTCTTTGTAGCCCTGGCTGTCCTGGAACTCACAGAGATCCGCCTGTGTGAGCCACCTCACCTGGCAACAGTAACTTCCTAATACTCCTGGAGAATATTTTAATGTCAGGAAGAACAACTGTATATTTCATAAGAGTATCAGAGGTATGGAAAAACTAAAACCAAGTACTGTTCTGATGTCAAAATTGTTTGGTTTGAGATAGTCTCACTGTAGCCCAGGTTGGCCTTGAACGTGTGAAGTGCTGAGATTTCAGATGTGAGACATCACACCTAGCTTCTATCACCAAATTTTAGAGAATGACCAAGGAAAAGGCAACAGCCAGACCATACTTATAGAAACAACTCAGTAATCCGGGACAGTTATTAATATTGGATATAAAACTCTATAAAGGCCTAGAAAGCTAAAAATACTAACAATATATTTTTCTGGTTTCTTTCTCTTTTCTTTTCTTTTTTTTTTTTTGAGACAAGGTCTCATTATATATATAGCCCAGGCTGGTCCCAATCCTCCTGCTTTGGCTTGTGTGTGCACGAGTACACACACACACATACACTGTAATAAAAAAAAATTGAACTTATTAGGCAGCAAGTTTTTACTTAATATTAAAGAGACGCTGGGTGGTGGTGGCGCACACCTTTAATCCCAGCATTTGGGGGTCAGAGCTAGGCGAACTTTCTGTGAGTTCGAGGCCAGCCTGGTCTACAGAGTGAGATCCAGGACAGGCACCAAAACTACACAGAGAAACCCTGTCGGGGAGGGGGGGGGGGTAATTAAAGAGACTTCTGTCTTACTTGCTACCCTCTGACAGAGGAGGGAAACAATTAAACAATTACTTGGGCCCTACATCATCAGGCTTGTTCCCTACCCCCAATTCTACTCATAAACCTCAAAGCTCCCCATCCTTTAGGACTGAAGTGATCTGGACATGCTGTCAGGCTGTGCTCTTGTGGTTTGATGCCACAGTTAAGTGGTGACTTGGGTTTCCAGACCCTGCAGTTACACCTCTAGCGACTGACCTATTTAGAAGTTGAACACACTTCTCAGAGAACCATGATTTTCCCTTTGGCCCACTTTGGGATATCTGTGCGCATACAAAGTGAAGTAATGCAACAGGCACACAAGCCTGGATATGAGCTATTTACCTCAACTGCACACACTTTGCTAATATACACACCTTATTTCAACACCAAAAAAACCCCACAGCCTACAAAGATGTCCGACATTAACAGAATTAGCCAGGTCATTTATTCCCTAGGTAAAGAACAGCTATACTAGGCAGAACCAGGAGGACCACAGAGGAAGGATTAAGTCATCACAAATGACAGAGCAAAGCAAGTATCGAACAGCTTAAGTCAGTGACAGAATTCTCCCTAAAATCATTAAAGAGGATACTTTCAAAAAATATGGCAAGCCGGGCGTTGGGGGCACACGCCTTTAATCCCAGCACTCAGGAGGCAGAGGCAGGTGGATTCTCTGTGAGTTCGAAGTCAGCCTGGGCTACAGAGTGGGTTCCAGGACAGTCAAGGCTACAGAAACCCCCTGGCAAAAAAAAAGAAAAAAAAAAAAAAAAGCCCATGGTAGTGGAAAAAAAGCAAGAGCGGATAGATAGGTCCCTGGCTTCTTTGCTCTGCACAAAGAAGACAGGAGAAAAATAATATCCAACATCTTTGTATGGGTCAGAACGGAGTGAAAACCTCTAATTCAGGTGTGCTGGTGTTGCTACAAGTTGGGTTTCACCTGGAACTCAAGCTTGTTAGTAATTTTGAGAGGTTCCCTGCCTGGCCTGGAATTGGAAGTGAGGTCTTCAGGCCGTGGTTAAAAATCAAACCCATGGAGAGTCCTCTCTTGTTCATTCATGCTGGTTTCAGAAGGAGCCTCACACACAGCAGACAGGGAAAGACCAGTGTTAGTTTCTGGCACTCCCCAACTTGCTGGCACTCCACTGGTGTTTTGTCCTGTCAAAACCAGGAAACATTTTTGGGATATATCCCATATTTATATTATTTTTCAGGAAAAAAAAGGAAGGAAAAATTAAATACCAGAGTCATTAACATACAGGAAAGCAAATGTTATTACTGGAGGAAAGGAGTAGCCACATTTTGTATTAACTAAAGTATCATCCCCATAGAATAACCCATGTATCATTGCTGTTCCCTAGCCAGTGTTTATTTTGCACACCTCTCACTTGTAATCATGCGGGAAGAGCAGGAGGAAAAGCCAGTGGCTTTCAAGTCCTTTAGTGAATGTTCCTTCAGTACAAGAGCAAATGGAAGGCGAACTTGGAAGGAGTGGATGAAGTTTTTCACTACTTGGGAAATTGCATCAGTCTGCAAGATGTACTAATTTACTTATTGTGAATGTAACAACTATTCTGTGTAGTAGTGAATTTGGTTCCTTCTTACTGATGGATTAAAATCAATAACTTCTGTCTTACTCAACTTCTCCTACCATAGGGATATGCTCAAACCTCATCTTTGTTTTCACTTGCTTAGACCTAGATTTAGAAATAACCTTCAGCTTCAAAGGATGAGGATTCTGATAGCCTGAAATCGCAGGCAGGAAAAACAGTCACCATCTTATTCTCCTTAACTGCTTGCAAGTCATGGGAAAAGTAGTCAACAAGTGACCTGTGCATGTGTCCTGGGCATGGTGACAAACAGCACCACCACAGTGCCTTTCTGAAATGTGGTCTAGGACTTGTACTGAATACAATGTCCTCCTCTTTCAGGAAACTGGCAAGGGGACAGCTGTACTCCTGTCCGGTGTCTCCTGGGAGGCTAGCGTTATGTAGAGGTACTCTAAAAGTGTCACCGTGTGAATGCCAATGCAGCTGATCATGCTGACTCCCTGAGGGAGGCCCTTAAGTCAAAGGAGGAACCCAGTGCTGGGAGTGGGGGGAGTTGAGGAATGAGATAGGAGAAATTATTGATTTTAATCTGTCTTCCAATCTATTGATTTGGAGTTCTGGCACCTTAAAGCAAGACTGCTGGGGCTGGAGAAGTGGCTCAGTAGGCAGAAAGCTCTGGCCATGAAGCCTGAGGACCTGAGTTTGATCCCTGGGACCTACATGGTAGACACAAAGACCTGACTCCCACAAGTTGTATCCTGACTTCCACGCAGGTGGTGAAAGTACCCACCCCACCCCTAATTAAACAAAAACCAAATACTGGTTTTAAGAAGCTTATACTGGGGGCTGGAGAGATAGCCCAGTGGTTAAGAACATGTGTTGTTCTTGCAGAGGACTTGAGTTCAATTCCTAGCACCCACATCAGGCAGCTTACAACTGCTTGTAATTCTAGCTCCAGGGGATGGCCCTAACCTCAGGTACACGCACATATACAGATATATACACATGTACACATAAATAAATAATAATGAAAATATTAAAAAAAAGAAGCTTGTACTAATTATAAGAGCCACTAGAAGCCTAAGGAGAATGTCCCACTGATGGCCCATTTAACCACACACCCAAGGAAGTATATGCATGAGCACTGGAGATTAAAGACAAGTTCAGAGATGGATTACCACTCTTACCCATAACCAAAAGCACACGTTTATTGCCCTCTGTTTTCTATTTTGTCACTTACAAAAGAAAAAGATATAACTCATTCTCTCAAAATGATACCTGCATGTCAAGGTAGAAAAAATTCTCTTGATTCTATGAGCTACATAAAACCTTGAGGCAAATATTCTCTGCATTCTGATTCCTTATTTACTATCCTTTTGTTTGTCTTTTATCTTTTTTAGGACAAGGTCTCACAGAGACAAGGTGAACCTGATCGGATCCTCCTGCCTCTGCCTCCCACGTGCTGAGATTACAAGGACCCACTACCACACCTGGCCCTACTTATTACTACCCAAGTGTACACAAAGATATGTACAGACAAGTGAGTGTGCTGCAGGGCACAAAAGACAGATCTTGTTAACCAGTTCAAAAAGCTTAAGATGGATTGACATGGAGCTATTTCCACCCCAAGCTTTTACCAATCAAACTAAGGCAATTAAAAACTTTATACTTGGAGTTGGAGAGATGGCTCAGTGGTTGAGGACACAGACTGCTCTTTCAAAAGACTTGAGAGTTTAATTCCTAGCATCTACATGGTAGTTTACCACTCTCTGTAACTCCAGGACTGGAGGATCTGTCCCCTGGCCTCTGTGAGTATCACACACAAGGTACATAGACACACTTGCAGGAAAAACAGCCATGAATACATAAAAGTAAAATAAATAATTAAAAACTACAAAAAGGGGGAAAAAGCCCAAAAAAACCCTTCCTTTTTGGGAACTGGAGAGATGACTCAGTGGTTAAGCATACCTACTACTTTTCCAGAAGATTATAGTTTGGTTCCCGACACCCGTTCCAGCAACCCAATCGGGTGCTCACAATCACCTATAACTCCAGTTGCAGGAAATTTGATGCCCTCTTTTGGCCTCCATACAGTACCTGATATACACTCATATAGACAAACACATATACATGAATTATAAAATAATAAATCTTAAAGAGGGCCTGGGTTCAATTCCAAACAGCTACACAGGCAGCTCATGATGGTCTGTAACTAACAGTTCCAAGGGATCCAATACCTTCTTCTGGCCTCCATGGGTACCACACACACACGTGGCATGAACATACATGTTGTCAAAACACCCATACACAAAAACAAAAATAAAAACAAGGCAGCTGGGCGTGGTGGCACACACCTTTAATACCAGCACTCGGGAGGCAGAAAACATTTTTAAACTTAAACTCCAAGAGAAGTACTCATATATTCTGCCTAAAAGCAGGCAGTGGATTTTTGTTGTTTTTCTCTTTCACGTTTTTATACTTTTTTAATTTATGGGTGGGAGGGTAGGGAATAAACACATGCCATTTCCTGGGTGTGAGTGTCAAAGCAAAGCTCGCAGGAGTTGGTTCTCTCCTTTCGACATGCAGCTGGGGTCACACTCAGGTCATCAAGCTGGGCAGCAAACGCCTTCACTCACTTCTTTTTTTCAGAGTTTCATGTATCTAAAGCTGGCCTCAACCCCTGATCTTCCTGTTTGAGCACTGGGATCACAAGTGTGTACAAACCACGCCTGCTTTATGTAGTGCATACAGTGCTGGGGACCGAACACAAGGCTTCCTGGATGCTAGCCAGGCAAGCAGTCTACCAATTGAGCTATAGCTCCAATTATTTCTTCTAGTGTAACTCCTAGCCTTACATTTTTTTGCTAGGAGAGTCATCCAGAAATGTTGAAACAGTACTAAATCAAACCACATAGTAAGTAAGGTTCTCTTCACTGAGATGTATTACTTAAAAAACAAAACAAACACACATATTTATTTATTGTGTGTGTGTGTGTGTGTGTGTATATATATATATATATATATATATATATATATATATATTTGCATGGGATATACATGGAGGTCAGAAGACAACCAGTACAAACTGGTTCTCTGAGTTAGGCGTGGTGGTGCACGCTATTAATCCCAGCACTCAGGAAGCAAAGGCAGGCCAATTTCTAAGTTAAAGGCCAGCCTGGTCTACAGAGTGAGTTCCAGGACAGCCAGGGCTACACAGAGAAACCTGTTTCAAAAAAGACAAAAACTAAAAAAGAACTGGTTCTCTACCTCACGTGTGGTTTACAGGGATAGAACTCAAATGTGGAGAGCAGGTGAGGTTCTGAATGACTGTGCTGTTGACATGGGCACAGCCATGTCAAGGACCCCAGTGCCTCAGCCACAGGAATAACAAAGTCTTCCCAGGGCAAAACTTGCCTCTGGCTCAAGTGCAAAAGTCAATAGTGTGTGCAGCCCACCCCAGATGTTTACGGCCTGAAGACTGAGATTAGCTGAGCCTGCCTCCTTGTTCAGTTGTACATAATACCCTGCCTTCTTGACATCTATATGTAATAATCCCACCCCTTATTCAGCTGAGAGTAATAACCCTACCTCCTTGTTCAAATTATATATATATATACATATATGTGTATATATATATGTATGTATGTATATATATATATATATTTTTTTTTTTAAACATGCTAACTCCAACTCCAGAGGACCAACATCCTCTCTGACCTCCTTTGGCACTAGGGTATTTGAAAACACACACACACACACACACACACACACACACACACACACACACACCAAAAGAAGAAAAGAGATAAGGGAAGTGAAAAGACACCCAACAGAATGAGAGAACATCTGCAAACCATACATCTGACTAGGGACTTGTATCTGAATCTCTTATAATCCAATAAATAACAATAATAAACAACTGGGATGTAGCTCAGGAGTAGAATGTAAGGTCTTGGGTTTGATCCCCAGTAATGCCAAAAAAATTTTTTTTGAAAAAGGCAGCTAGGTGGTGGTGGCGCACGCCTTTAATCCCAGCACTCGGGAGGC